>PVKM010025020.1:0-20177 GCA_004027735.1 Carollia perspicillata
TGCGTGCTCTGCTCGTCTCCTCCCGTCTCCTCCCTGCGTCTGGGGTCTGCAAGCTCCACGCCACCTACACCACCCGGCACGCCCGAGCCTGGCTGCCACCTCGTTTTTTTCCTGCCGCTTTCTCTCTCCGCCGCCTGCGGACTCCGCCCCTCTTACCGGTTGGGTTGAATTTCCGTGGACTTCCGCATTTCAATTTTCTGTGTTCTGGTTGTGTTATTGTTTATAAATATTTGTTGTCCTTAATCTTGGTTGTGAGAGGAGGCACAGTGCTTCCACCTACGCCTCCATCTTGGCCGGAAGTCCTAGTTTATTATTTTTTGTATATGTCATAAAGACATAGGCCAGTTTTTCCCTAACATTATCTACTAATCCATATATTATTTCCACATAGTTCATTGGTATTACTTTTATTATATATAAAATTTCCATATATTATCTGTTCTATCCTTTTACCTTTCTTTTCCTCAACCAACATCACACATCTATAAACATTTGGTTGTTTCAAGATGAGTTTAAATATTTAATAAAATATGTTCTTCTTTTCTCTTTGTCCTGTTTCAAACTTGATTTATTTCTTTATAGAAATTTGTTCCTTCATAAATATGTTTTATTTAGTTAAAAAGCACTAAGCTTTTCATAGGTATTGCATTGAATTTATAGGTTATTTTGGGAAGGAATAACATGTTCACTATGTTAGTTTTTGCCACTTATGGTTTTAAAGTGATTCAAGTACTTAAGTGTGCCTTCTTGTCATGCCCCTTGGTATTTGGGTCACTATAGCAAAATGCTACAGGCTGGGTGGCTTATAAACAGCAGAAGGATTCTTACTGCTCACCATTCTGGACCTGGACACCTGAGAGTGGGGTATCATTATGGTCAGGTGAGGGCCGCCTTCTGACTCACAGAAGGCATTTACTCTATGTATATTCACACGGTATCAGTAAAAGGGGATATGGATCTCCCTGGAGCCTTTTCGTGAGGTTCCAGTCTCATGATTTAAAGAGAGATTCAGCCTTCTCACAAAGGCTGCACCCACTGAAGCCATCTCCTGTAGGGTTAGGGTTTCAACATACGGATTAGGGGGGACACAAATCCTCAGACCGTAACATCCCTGAATACTAATAGAAATAAGTTTACTTTTCTATTAACTTTAGATGTTTTCTCTATCAGTTGATTGAATTTTCTTAATATTTAATTCCCTGAAAATTGTTAGAAAGAGATAACTAATATCATAGTATATTTTTCTTAAAAATATCAGATAATCATAAGATATTATTTTTATATTATTAATATTATTTCTACTGGTAGACATCTGATGTTGAATTATTCTTGTATTTCTGATATGAAACTGTTTTGATACTGATATACTATGCAACTAGAGTTTATAAATACTCTTTTTTTAGAATGATTATGTCCATTATAATGAGACTGATTAGCTCATTTTATTTTGAATCTTTTAAAATAAATGAATCAATGTTCCATTTCTTTTATATACTATGAAATATCCTCTATAGTACAGAGCTTCTGTTTCTTGAATGTTTGAGAAAAAAATCCTTGAAAAAATTATCTGCATGTTTTATCCGAGGTAGAGAGATATTCTTTATTTCAATTTCTTTAAAGATTATTAATATCTCTTTGAACATATCCAGTTCTTCTTATGAGTCCAGCCATGTTTGTCTCTTCCAGAAATATATCTATTTGGCCAAATAATAGCAATTTTATTACTGTATAGTTGGTGATATTTTACTTTTCTGTCAAAATGTTCCCTCTGGATTTGTCCTTTTTATGTGTTTATTCACTGCATATTTTATATTTTGTATTGATCAACTTTGAAAAGATACTTTCTTATGTTATTGCTTATTAATTAATCTTTTCAAGGACCCAGTTTCTTTATTATTTCTCTTTATTAAATGTTATATATTTTTGTTCATACTTTTATACAAGCTTCCTATTTATTATTTTCCTTTTTATTGATTTTGACATTTGTCCAGTTGCTCTACCAAAAATACTTAGCTCTTCATTCTTATTTTTAATAATTTATTTTCTGATAAATGTAAAGGAGCGATTTTATATGTAATGTATGATGTAAAAATTTAATTCTGTCTCACAGATTTTGGCCTGAAGAGGTTTCCCTTCATGTTGAGTCCTAACCATATTTTTACCTCTGTCCTATTTTTATTTTTTAATTTGGAGGGTACTTTTTAAAACAACTTATAGTTTCCAATGTATTGGGATTTACAAAATTGATGTTCTTACCTGTGGTTTTCAGTTTTAATAAATTTTATTTGGAGAATATATTCTGTGCAATGTTAATTAAAATTTAATGAGTTTAATTTTGGACTACTGAAGTCAGTGTTTCTGAATATCCATATTTGCTTCAAAATAATATATGCTCCTTGAATATTGAGAGATAAATTTCATCTGTGTCTCTTTGTTCAAGCATATTATTTGTGTTATGTTATTGCTCTTCCATTTTGATGCTAGGGAGAAAGGATGGGACTCATGTTGTTGAATGGGGAACAGAGTCCTATTAGGAAAGAATAAGGGACTTTTTATTATTCTATTTTTACCTAGATTGAACCAGCTATAACTTACCTCTAAATAGTTAAAAGTAAAAATGTAAAGACACAAAAATCATAATGTTCTTTATGTTATCACTGGTTTTGTGTGTAGCCTGATTATTTCAGCACAAGGATTGGAAATTATGTAACAGATATGTTATTTTAATTTTAAGTTACTGAAATAAAATATCAGAATGAGGAGAATCTTATGGAACCTTATTCACTTGGGTAAAATGTTTAGGTACTTTTCTTCCTTGCATTACTGTGTTTTAACATAGGAATCTCACATGTGACATTTTGGAAAATTTTTGCAATTTTCTTCTTTTGTTGTGTTTTTAATATCCTGTGGAAAACTTAAAAATCTTTAGGGTTTTAAATCAGGAAGATTGTTGTCACAACACAGTAATTATACATCACCAATGTTTAAGCTTAATACTTTGAAATATCTTTCATACCATTTTGAATAATGTTCTACCACTCATGACTCATTCATTGGGGCCTATAATATAGGCCTGACAACCATTGGAAGGAATCCAAAATTGGAATTCATTAACAGTAATTTTTCTACAGATACATAATTAAATGCACAAAGGTTATATTAGCTCAGAGGAAGGTTTGTGTTCAGTGAGGATGGAAAAGGATTAAAACATATACACTGAAGAAAATTAGCATGGTGTAAAAATATGACACCTAATTATACATAAAAAAAGAAAGTGCTATTAGACCACCCCACATGATTAATGTCTGTAAATGACAGTGTTCTTCCATAGCAAGTTAAACCATTTAAAAATAGAATAATAACAGGAAGAGTTTTGGCAAAATCCCAAGGATTATTTTTATTACACTCTAGGGAAGGGGTTCCAGATAATAATTAGTGTTTTCTAGGTTGAAACTGTTGAGATTTAAGAAAATGGCAAATCAATATGAAGTGAGTCAACAAAATATTTTAGTTAAATGAAGCCTTCTGAACTAGTTTATTTTACTGATTTTTTTTGAAATCACCACCATTATTTGCATTACTGTTTAAGAACAATATGAGACAATTTATTCACTCATCCTAAAAATGTTTACTACTTAAATTCAATGGGCAACATTTAAAAAATTACCCATTTTTTAAAATGTTGCCCACAGATTAATAGAATGTATTTTATGTCATTAAGGAGCACATGGTCTAATATGGTGGGTGGTGATTTTGTAGTGAATACTTCTGTTCTACAATATTCTAGCTCTCTTCCTTTTGGGGCATAGTAGAATTGTACTTCTAGTGACACGTGAGCAGCAGTGATGGCTGTCACTTCTAGTGACATTCTTTAAACTTCCTTATATATTTTACCATGCTCCCTCCTCTTCTGTGAAAATTGATGATATTCTAGACCTAGGCACTTAAACAACCTGAATCTTGAAGTGAGACTATCAAGCATGCCCCACTCTGAGCAAAGGAAAATCAGATTTCTTAACTCCATCTTAATGAAAAAAATGGTAATTATTGACTACAATATCTTACTAATTTATTCATTCATAAAACACTTTCTGAGCATTCAATTCAAACCATCATACTAAGTATACTAAGAAACAGGGGTAAAAAGTTGAGTTGGATATAGTTCTTATCTTCAATAAGGATGGATAGTCAAGAGAACAGTAAAGTAATAGGTTCTCTGTTAGTAGTCGGAGTGTGGTACGGAATGCAGATGTGACGACGTGATTGGCTTCACACAGTTCAGAAGAAATTATCAGGAAGGTGATATTTCATGGAAACTTGGAATGTGGGCAGGATTCATCCATTGGATTTAGTAGGATGGAAGGACAGAGAAAATATCTCTGAAGTGACACCGCATAAAAAGGCAGATCCATAAGTAGTGACAGGTATTGTGAAACATCTTAGAAAATTCAGGAATCTGATACCTGTGGTATAATTGCAGAGCAAAAGCAAAGTGGAAGCAGGAATATTAAGTTAAGTCATGCTGAGGATATGTAATATTATCCTATGATGCATGTGAATGACCCGAGAGCTTTTAAGCCAGAGATTACTTACTTGAGAAGCAGGATGAAATTTTTACTTGAGAAAGACCATAGCAACATCAGTAAAGATTGAAGTGTAACCTGGGCAGCAAGAGGTTCAGGAAACTACCCCAAGCATATATTTTCAAATAAGAAGGTCATAACGGAAAAGCAAAGAGAGAGAAGGTCAGATAGTAAAACTACAGCGTTTAAGTATGGTATTATGAAGGCAGAACCATCATAAAAAAGTGATGGTTCATTTTTACTGAGCATTTGTTCTGTTGCAAGATTTTTTAACCTAATCCTTATAATATGTGTTCAAATGTTAGGTAACTCTGAGGCACAGAGAAGTGAAGGAGCTGCCAGGATTATATAGTTAAAGGTGGTAGTCCTGGACCACCTTTAGACTGGTGGTCCAGTCTAAAGAAAGGTAGACTGGACACAGGCAGTTTGACTTCAGGTCCTATTCTCTTAACCACTAATTTTATGCATTCTGTGTTCCTAAGGCCAACAAGACTTGACTGATTGAATAATAGTATTATAGAATAACTGCTATAGAGTATTTGGACACTGTGATAGACAAATTTTTTAACAACTTTATTATAGAGGTAGTGATTGAAATAGGTCTACAGAAATGGCTAAGATTTCAGTAAGTGAAATTAATAGCAAGTTTATTAAATGCATAATGTGAAAAGCTTGTGGAGAGTTTTTTAGTGGGTGGGGAAAGAGTTGTATGAGTTCAAAAGGAAAGGATAATTATCAAACAATTTTACATAGATGTAACTAATAAATGTCAAATAAATATATGATCATTTAAGTTATGAAAAATAAGCCTAGCATGATATATCTAGATCAAATCATGAAAGGCTTTGAAAGTTAATATAACTAGGTACCCCTTGAAAGTTTGAGAACTAAGGACAAAAATCATTCATACTATGTTTTAGTCAGATTAGTCTGAAGTAAGAGAAGAGAATGGTGATTATAAGATCAATTAGAACTCTATTCCAGTAGGTCAGATAATAAATGGGGCCTAAAAACCTAATAGTAATGAATAAGAAAACTCAAGAGTTAGGGACAGCAGGACATACAAATTTAACTGAATGTGAAGGATTTTTTAAAAATCTAGTAATACAATAAAGTGAATGTATCCCTGCTGATGGGATATGCTGAAAACAGCATCACTTTTTGGTATTCCTTACTCAAAATGCATAATTTGAATTTAGTCATGAGAAATATCAGAAAAATACAATTTGGTCATATTCTACAAATTCAGTACTTCATTCCTCAGAAATGCCTACATCATGAAAGAAAAAACAAAAATAAAAGCCACAAAATATTCCAGATTAAAGAATGAGATGCTGTGTGCTCAAATACAATATGGGCTCCCTGATAAAAAACTGCATCCAGGTTTTATTTGTTTGTTTTTGGTTTTGCAGGACATGAGTGTGATAACTGATAAATATAAATGTAGTTTTAAGATTGGATAATATTATTGTGTCTATGTCATTTGTGGATTTTGATAAAAGTGAGTTTTTAAGAGAGTGTCTTTCTCATGAAATAGGCATTGATATATTTTTAATTAAATTTCAAAATTTGAAAACATACAGTATGATCTCTGATGAATCAATAGAATTAAATTAGAAATGAAAAACAAAATAAATATAAAATTTCAGATAATTGAGAATTATGTAACATGTCTTGATAACTAATGGTTTGGAAATATTTTGAACCAAATTAAAGAAAAAACATAACATATCAAAAGGTTGGAGATGCTGATAAAATAGTATTTAAAGGGGACTCTTAAAATGTTAGCATTATTAGAAATGAAAAAAGCTTTAAAATGAGTTATCTAAACTTCCACAATGAAGGTTGAAAAAATAAACAAATTAAAGGCAAATGAGTAGAAGGAAGGAAATAATAAAGGTAAAAAGAAATAGATAACCTAAATAACAGATTAACAATAGAGAAAATTAACAAAACCAAACATTTTTATTACTAAATAAAGTTAATAAAAGCCTTAAAACATTGATGTAAGGTTCAGGTCATAAATGATCAGTATCACAAATACAATGTGACAGCAAAACAGACCATAGTGATATGAAAAGGATAATAGAGAATACAAAAACTTTATGCTGATTTATTCAACCTTAAATGCAATGGGCAAATTCCCTGAAAAGAAAAAACTTACAAAATCAAGATGAAATACAAAATCATAATAGTCCTATTGTATTAATATTTTGAACATGTAGTCAAAGTTTTTCTATAAAGAAAGCTCCAAGGACCTTTGTTCACCCTCTTCCCAGATCTGGTAGGGGCTGACTCTAGTGCCCCTCTCTATGACCCATTCCTGGAGGTAAAGGAAAATATCTCTCCTGACGACCCAGAGTCTAGGAATTTAAATAACCCTTACATTGGTGCTTCTTCCTTCCAGTGGGGCTTCAGAGGACAGGAGATTTTGGGGGTTCCATGGTGGTCTTTGATGTCTTGGTAAGGTGAGACAATGGCAACTCCAAGAAGCAGTGGCTTGGGGAGACATTCACTTCTTCCTAATAATGGTTCATAAAGAAAACTGATAATATGAATCACAGTATAAAGATGAATAAAGTATCTTTAGAAAAAAACCGAAAGCTCAAAGATAAGATGGTTTCATTGGTAAATTTTATTGAACATTTTAAGTAAGAAACATTTCCAATCTGATATAATATCAAAAAATAGAAGAGATGGGTTATATCCCACTAAGTTTTATGAGGTCCTAATAAGTATGATAACAAAACTTGACAGAATCAATTAAAGCAAAGGATAAGGCAGACCAATATACCTCATGGACATGAATGCAAAATATACTTGGAAAAGTTACACATATCTCTAGAAATCTGAGAAGGAAAGTACACAAACTTGTCACTATCAAATCCCAACCTGCTTTTATGTAGAAATTAACAAACCGATCCTAAAATTGTTATAGAAAGGCATGGGCCCAAGATAGCCAACATGACCTTGAAAAAAGATCAAAGTTACAGGGGGTGACTAACAATTCTTAATTTCAAAACTTACTAACAAGCTACCGTCATTAAAAGAATAATGCTTGCATAAGGATAGTAGTATAAATCAATGTAATAGAACTGAGAGTCTAGAAATAAATCCGTATACCTATGGGTAATTTTGCAGGAAGAATCATTAGGACTTTTTGGCTTTGGCATGTTAATATAAAAGTTAATGATTCTGCATGGTTGTAATTGTTCATCAAACCCTTCCTCCCAGATCCTAGAACTTGAGGTTTTTCAGTTTAGTCATGTCATGTCTGTTATTTGTGTTGGGTTTTCTAGCATGAACTTGAACAAGGATAATAAATAGACCCCGAATTAGCACCTGGATATGACTGCCAAGTTTAAACTCAAGAAAACCAGAGTGTCATGATCCATTGTGATAACTGCTGTAGTTCTGAGAAGGGCAAAGAGCAACTTGAGAATGTTTTTCATGCCCAGTAGAAATTTAGAAGTACTGCTAATTTATGGAAAGCAATCATAGTATCTTCCTTATACATGTGTTGTTTTATAGCCCTTCTACAATGTTCAACAGGACTTAAAAGTTATGAGCTAACATTGGTTAACCTTGCAATATAATATTTGAAATATGAGTTTAGGAATAACAACAAAAAATTGTACTGTTCTGGGAAAAAGTAAATCAAGGAAACTTGGAGTCATCTGCTGGAGTCCAATTCTAAATTGTGCTCGCAGCTGTCAGCAGGCAGGAAGCCAAAAACAATTATTATCTGAGGGGAGGACATGTCGGCCCATCAGCCACAGCATGGAGTACTTGGACAAATGGCCGTACAACCTCCAAATCAAGGGAAAAATGAAGAAAAGCTCAAGATGTCAAGCACCAATCTCCAAGAAGCAGAAATGTTGTCATTTTTCTTTTTTCTAATACTGACTTACCTTTAGTCTCTAATCTCTCTATCACTTATGTAAACCCATGAACAATGATGCTGGATCTTGCTATACTATGGCATGGTTATTTCATTCTTCAGTGTGTTAAAAATAGCATGGACACATAAAATCTGAACTAAGCTAGTTTTGGCATTGCAACTTCTTGGATAGAAATCCTTATTGTAATTCATAGAAAAAAAGCATGAGAGACAGTATAGTTTTTGTGACATGTTTTTTTCTCTTTTGAAAAAACTGTATAAAAAATCAAATGCTGATTAATTCCATTATTTCAGAAAATCTACTGTCAGTGACTCCACAATAAGGAATTCCTGAAAACTTCAAGACAATAAGGAGAAAATGGTCAAAAGAAAAAGAATCAATAAAAAACTCCAACTCCTTTAATATTAAAATCATATCAAAGGAATTTTTAATCTTAGAACTAAAACTGACAATTCATAAAACAGAGTTTAGATAAATTCTTGGCTCTGTCATTTGCTTTGAAGGTAGTTTACTTCAACTGCATATTTTATGTAACTTTATCCATCATTACAAACAAGTCTAGGTTTGAATCCCAATTACATGACATTGAGTTGTCTTTAACCTAAGTCTATTTTAATTATACTTTATTGACTATGCTATTACAGTTGTCCTGACATATCCTCCTCTGTCCCCGCTCCATGCAATCCCCCTATGATTGTTCATGTCCATGAGTCATGCATATAAGTTCTTTGGCTACTCCATTTCCTATTCTGTACTTTATATCCCCATGGCTATTCTGTAACCACCTCTTTGTACTTTTTAATCCCCTCACCTCTTCACTGGTTACCCTATACCTGTCATCCCATCTGGTAACCATCAAAACACTCTCCATATACACAATTCTGTCTTTGTTCTTCTTTGCTTAGTTTGTTTTTCTTAGATTCAATTGTTGATAGAAATGTATGTATTGGCATTCTATTGTTCATAGATTTGATCTTCTTCGTCCCTATAACATTTCATACAATAATGGTCTGGTGATGATGAAATTGTTTAGTTTTCTCTTGTCTGGGAAGCTGTTTATCTCCCCTTCTATTCTAAATTATAGTTTTGCTGGGTAGAGCAATCTTGGTTGTAGGTCCCTGCTTTTCATGACTTTGAATATATCTTGCCAATCCTTTATAACTTGCAAAGTTTCTTTTGAGAAGTCAGCTGATGATCTTATGGAAGTTACCTGTAGGTAACTTTCTGTTTTTCTCTTCCTGCTTTTAAGATTCTATCTTTATCTTTAACCTTTAGCATTTTAATTATGATGTGTCTTAGAGTGGGCCTCTTTGCATCCATCTTGTTTGGGACTCTCTGTGTTTCCTGGGCTTGCATGTCTATTTCCTTCACCACATTAGGGAAGTTTTCCATCATTATTTTTTCAAATAGATTTCCAATATCTTGCTTTATTTCATCTTCTTCTGACACCCCTGTGATGTGAATTTTGGATCACTTGAAGTTGCCCAGAGGCTGCTTACACTATCCTTTTTTTTTCTTTTTTCTTCTTGCTCAGATTGGTTGTTTTTTTTTGCCTTCTTATGTTTCAAATCATTGATTTGATTCTCGGCTTCATCCACTCTGCTCTTGATTCCCTGTACATTTTTATTTATTTCAGTTACTGAATTCTTTGTTTCTGAATGGATCTTATTTTATACTCTGAGGTCCTCACTAAGTTCTTTGGGTGTCATTATAACCAGTGTTTTGAATTCTGAATCTGATAGATTACTTATCTTCATTTTGTTTGTTTGTTTGTCTTTCCTGGATTTTGATCTATTCTTTCACTTGGGCCATACTTCTTTATCTCCTCATTTTGGCAGCCTGACTATGTTTGCATCTGTGTATTATGTAGAGCTGCTATGACACTGTCTCCTGATAGTGTGCACTAATGTAGTAGTTGTCTTGTAGGATCCAGTGGCACAGCCTCCCGTAAAACCCAAGCCCATCATGTGGGCTGAGTACACCCTCCTCTTGTAGTTGAGCCTTGATTGCTATTGGCAGGTCAATGGGAGGGATTTACCTAGGTCAGTCAGCTGCAAGGACTGGCTGTGACCACTGACTACCAACATCCACCCTCCATGGAGGATCAGCTGTGCAGAGGCTGGATGGTAGTGCTCCGATGTAGTCTGTAGCTGTCTACTGGGTGTGGAGGCTCTGCAATTTCCTGGGAAGTACAGGAGGTCAACCCCCACTTGTGTTCTGCCTGGCCCCCCCCTGTATTAGCTACAAAGCAATGTGAGATGGCTGTTACTTTTTCTGGGCTTTGAGATTCCCGGGTGAAGCCAAGCTGTGAATCTAGGCTGGCTGCTGCTAGTGCTGGGCCTGGGGCACTTAGCAAGAGATATGGGGCTAGGGGCTCACGGAGGCCAACTATTGCTTGTTTTAGAGGATTTAGGATGTTGTGAAACATGAGACAAAACCAGCCATTCATATGGAAAAGTCAGTGTTAACAGCTTGCGTGGGTCTTGTACATTGTGTGGGATGGAGTCTCAGGGGATCTCCAGAGCGGGGCAAACAGTATTAGTCAGGTGGATGGAGTCTCAGATACGGCACCTACCTACCAGCTCTGTGGCTCTGGCAGGGAGGGTTCAGTAAAGGGGCAATAACTTCTGCCCACCTCCCTGTCTGGGAGAAAGCTTTCCCCCAGCTCCTTCTTTGATGCCGGATACTTCAGTTCCTCCCTGTATGCCACTGGTGCTTTTCATGCTACTACCCTGGTGCTGGAACTCAGAGAAAGTGAGACTGAGTAAGTCCATATGTGGTTTCTGCAAGAAAAACTGCTAAGTCAGTAGAAGAAACTTCTAGAGTTCCTGGCTCTAAAAATCAGTAGGGATTGAGTCAGTAGAAGAAACTATGTTATGGGGACTTATCTTTCTGGCACTGTGACCTGGGGCTGGAAGGCCTGGTATGGGACTGGGAGACCTGGTATAGGGCTGGGAGTCTTCACTCCTGAGATATCCCTCCTGAAATTTTATCCACCATGTGTAGGTATGGTACCAGCCTGTTCTGCATCTCTGCTCCCACCAATCTGGATGAATGTGGTTTCTTTAATTCTGTAATTGCCAGATTTTCATTCAACTCAATTTCTGACAGTTCTGAATATGGTTCTATAGTTTAGTTGTAATTTTGATGTGGTTATGTGAGGAAGCTAGCCATGTTTACCTATGCTTCCATTTTGACTGGAAGTCCTCCAAGTCTTAAGGCACCTTATAAAGATGTTGTAGGGCACAGAACAGTTCATATACAAAAAATAATATGATCGATATAGCTTGATGTTTACATAGGCCATAGAATCAGTTAGACTTGGCTTTACATCCCAGCTTCATCTCTTATTATCTGTGAGCTTTGAATAATTACTAAATTTTTTTAAATGCTTTAGGTCCTTTATCTGTAAAGTGAGGATAACAATATACTTATCCCATAAGGTTGTTGTGAGGAGCTGTTATCAAAATTTCATAGATATATACAGTGTCATTATTCAATATTCCCTCAATCCTACATCATCATACAGCATTGAAAATGCCCAACCTGACCCCAAGGTATTTCCCTCTCTCTTATTCCCTTTCTCCCACTCAGTTATTTTCTGTACATTAACCTTCTAAAACAGTTTCTTCCCTATTGCAACTTGTCATTTCAGAAAATTTCAGTGACCCTTTTCTGCTTAACACATCAATTACATCAATTCTAAGCTCTCAGAAACAAAGTCATGTATTCATTTAGCCTTGAAATTAGCCTACTTCAAAATACAGGCTCCATAGCAAATTAACTATTAAAACCATATGACATTGGGACAAGTTTATTTAATTTCTAGCCTTAGTTTTTATTTTGTTTTGTTTTAAATGAAGATAATGTATTCCTTTCTCTATGGCTTGTTGTTCAGAAGAAGCAAGATAATGACAAAGCATTTAACACAAATGCGGTACACAGTCAGTGTTCAGTCAAGTCCAGCTAGTTTTGTCCAACTGTGAGAAAACTCCAATGATTAGAAGTTCTATCTTTATGTTTTCAAATCCTGCGTACTATACTATTTTTGTTAATGCAATCATCTGTTTTAGCAATAATTGAACAAGTTTGTATCACCTTTGACAGGACACCACTTCAATTAGTGTTTCCTATTTAAAATTATTGTAGAACTACTACATATTTTGCTTTACCTATGAATCAGCCTATTATTTTAAAGACTTTTTTATAATTCTTATTTTAAAGATTAAAAATTTGCTCCCAAAGATTTTGGATATTTTAAAGAGAAAGTGGTAGTATAAACATATATCTCCCAGGTAAAATGACTGTTTATTGTTCTCCAGATTTTACTAGTATATATAAAGAGGTATAATAATAAAGAAATAATGAGATAATTAAAGAACTCTGTTCAGAATAGAAATGTTTCAATACATGTTACCTCTGCATTGCAACTCCTTTGCTGGATAGTTCCATTTGAAATTTTTTGTACTTAAATGTTCGAGACTAGAGAAGAATTTTTATAGCAAAATGCCAGGAAATGTTAACCAACTGCATTTCTTCCTTTAGTCTGTTGAAGGCCTGAGCTGGAGGTATTATAACTTATAATGATTTTTCATTTTTCTCTAAATGAGCAGATTTTGATGGAATGTTAACATTTTAACCTGCTGAATGAAAAAATAAAAATAAAAAAAAGTCTGAGAACAAGGAGTAAACTAAGGGGCACACAGTTTTTTCCCCCGTGGCCTTCAGAGCTGGATCTTTCAGCTCATGTACTTGATGTTGTAAGATTCAGGCTCCTTTGTGGGGGAATTTGTTTCTGGGTAATTCTGCCTCTCCCTCAGGCACTGGCTCATACACATGCTACAAAGACTAACATACAGTTTCTCTGCAGACACTAACCCAGCCCCACCTTTCTAACTTGGAATGTAAACTTTTGTGATTATTGTTATTATTACTTTAATTGAAAGGCCCAGGCTAATCAGATACCTTAAAACTTAAAATGATAATGGAAAATCATAAATATTTATACAGCACTTACTAATTGTGGTTACAGTCACAGGCTATAAATATAAACTGGCAATCAACCATTAAATCAATCTACATTTACTTACTTAATATAGACAGTATGAGGGTTGTGCTGTTATTATTCTTATTCCACTGGTGGCACACACAGGATACATGGCTTCCCAAGGTCATACAGATATTCAAACCCAGACATTCCAGCTCTGACATCCATGCTCTGAAAGAATAAGTTGTATCACGCCTCAAAGTTCAGCTTCATACAATATGTTGGGATTTTCAACAAAGTATTGCTTTTATATTTGAGTGATCATAGCATTATAAAATTTAAAAACAATTTGCTAGTTCTTATTTGTTTGTTTTCTTCTCTGTGTGAACATTTATTTCAATTTTGTTTGGATCCCACATTGAATTGTGGTGAAGTGGGATTCAATTCAAGAATCCAAACTGCTCCTTGGAGTATTTCTCTAGGACTCTTACGACTGAAAGATGGAAGGGGGTCAAATGTAAGAACTTCTTAGAAATTACTCATTTATAAAGATAAAGACAAAGTAGATAAACAGAGTTTTTGAAAATAATGCTTGTATAAAATCTTTCACTGTATCTAAGCCTGTGAAAACTTCTGAGATCTTACAAAGTCACTAATTTTGTTGGGAACATGTCCTGCAATTCTATAGATCAGAAAAGCATGAAAAATGATTTTCCAAGATGAATTGATTACAGATTTCCTTGAGGATAGGAAATAAACACATTTAAAAAAGTATACTGACAAAATATTTCTTTATTCATTGATATACGGAATCATTCAACCAATGTTGTCACTCTGTGCTTTTTAGCCAAGCAGACTATAGTCTACATTTTAGCTCATCATTTACCAGTTCTTTTACTTTGAGCAATTTACCTAGTCTTTAAGCCTTTCTAAAATAGGAGTAACTGTTGCAACTCTTGAAAAGGATTACTAGGGTCATCCAAAGGGAAAATAGATGTAAAGCACACAGTATCCACTAAGCACTAAAACTGGTCTCCTTACTCTTTTATATCTCTCTCGTCTAAACTTGCCTAGAACCTGTTCCATGACAAATAATTTTAAGATATAGTTCACATGTATCATATTATTTTCCTATTGAAAAAGGCTTCCTCTTTTCTAATTTTAGTATGTACTTTTCACCCTGGTATTGCACTTCTTTGACAAATCTTGCCCCACACCCAGTACACACACAACATACACATACACACACATACACCCCCGTGTCACATAAATCCTCTCTTTAGGTTGGTATTTTTCCTAAACACCCCCATGTTGCATACTTCTGCATACAAGGTTAAACCTTTACCTCTAGCTGAACTCCCTTTTCTCCACATTCTTGCAAAGAAGATTATTCCAACTAATTAAGGCTCACTGCACATGTGTTTGCCCCTCAATACATTTCTTGATATTTACAATGGCACATTTCTTCCTTTCTGATTAGCTACAATGATTTGTATGTGCTTCTTCTGTTGTCTTGCATTCTAGTCTTCGATATAGGTTCCCGATCCCCATAACTAGCAGATGAGTTTCCTGAGGAAATCTGGCTTACTTAGTCAATGGAAGAAGTGACATGTAATAAATATTTAGCCAAACTGAATTCTTCATTTTGGTCCTCCTGGGAAATGTATCAATAATACAGGTCACATAGCAGCATTAAATTCCCGTGATTGAACTTTCTAACTACTTATAAGACCCATTTATTTTCAATAACAGTTGGACAGGTGGTGGGATCATTAGGTTAATTTTCAAGTTGTAGGTTCAACCACACTTTTCAGTGGTTTACTTTTATTGTAGGTAACTGTGTTGAAATGCTTTTTGGTGTTATAGGTACTATACAGTCGAATGTTTATTGAAAGTAATGGAAAGATAATAATGACTTAATTATTTTTTATTCTCCATAGAATAATTGTAAGTACAGCTATTGCTAGGCCAATCTGGTACATAGGAATATCATCTTCAAATTTTCAACTATTTATTAGAAGAGTTCATTCAAGTAACCTTTAAAGTAGATCCAACTGTCATGTTTTATTGAAAAATAAATAAATAAGCAAGAAACCAAATCAGGAACAACCTTTTTGGGCCTTTGCAGACTTAATGAACCCTTCATATGGTAAGAATTAAGAAGCAGAGTGATCAGATACTACTTTTTTAATTTCTGTTTTCTGATTTACTGAATTTATAATTGAATGACTAAAGTTATAGGTCTCAAAAATTATTTTACACTTCTGAAGGAAAATCAACAGTAATAGATGGATAGCATGAGGTAAATGTCTTATTCCATTCCTTCTTGCAGGTTTACAGAGTTAGGCCCAGTTTCAGAAAAGTTTTTTCTATATGTTTTTAAAATTGACAAGCTTATTTTAAAACTATAGCTTGGTTATATCAAAATGTAATTTAAGTCTTAATTTTTGACATCTATGATATTATTGCATCCTAAAAATCAGATGGAACTATTTTCATACACAGTAAAAATATATTTTCATACGATATTTATAAGTATATCTGCACTGCACATTCTAACATTAAATACCATGTAGGGAAACATTTACCCTAGATTTTTCTATCAACCAGAGCCTTTGTATTTTTGAAAACATATTTAATCCTCTATACTTGCAGGTTTTATATTTGTATATTTGCTTACTTGCTAAATTTATTTGTAACCCCCAAATCAAAACTCAAGGCACTTTTGTAGTTATTTGTGGACAGACACAGAATGGCGATTGATTTGATGGTCTAACAGGAGCACCTCCAGGTGAGCATAGACAAGGCGCCTTCTCATTCCAGTTCTCATATTGTTAACAAGTGTTCTTTTCACTGTTTACTTAGTGCTACATGCTTCATGTTTTGGGGATTTTTCTTGGTGATTTTGCTATTTAAAATATCTGCCAAAGGTAGCGCTAAAGTGCTATTCAGTGTTCCTAAGTGCAAGAAGGCTGTGATGCAACATATGGAGAAAATGCATGTGATAAGTCTCCTGCTGTTAGCCATGAATTCAAAGTTAATGAATCAACAATATTTATTAAATAAGATGCCTTTAAATAGAATATATATATATATCACAAAAGTGTATATTGATAGGTTGATGAAAATGTGTTTAAATGCTTGCAGAAAGCTCACTCTATATTTCCCCTAAGAGCAATATTCGATATTCACTAATTCAGTTTTTACAGTGAGTACACAGAACATAACTATGTTGGATAACAAGAATTGCTTATATTTTATGGATTTGTCTCCTATCTCTTATTACTGGATCAAAATAAAACTGGAGCTCTACTTATCTTGTATTTGATCTTTACATACAGTACATTGCTGTGTTTCTTTTTTCAACTTCTAATAGTAATATGTACATTTTGTGCCAGGCATTTTGTGTACAGTAGCTCATTTCATATCATCAACTCAATAATCCCATGGAATAAAAGCATTACACTCTTTATATTTATATATATTAAAAATATCAACACTCTCATATCTGATTGTTATAGCTGAAAAAAAAACAAAATAATTGTAATATCCCATTTAGAACAGGATGTAAAGAAATTGGAACCCTTCAGGAATGATAGATTACAAAATGCTAATATACACACACATGCATGCAACAATGCAAATACACAATCACGCACTTATAAAACATTATGTAAGCTAAGTCAAGTCATTCTCTTGCCTTGTAAATTGTATATTTTATAACAGCTATGAAAATGTCTGATGGTATAAGAAATACTTCCTGCAATGCATAATGGGTCATTGAGCTATGCCAAATCAATACTTGAATATCTACATTATTATTAATATTGTGTTAAGCAAAGTGAGGTACAAACACATTTGGACACATTTTTCTCTGAAATATTTTGTATTATTGTAGCATGCACAACATGAAAATAGCTAAGCCAAAGGAGGGTGATTCTAGTTGATATTTCCATGTGTTCGGTTATTTGGAAACACTGTGATAGATTACTGGAGTTTTCTTGTTCAAGTCCATGATTTAAATTAGCTAAATTTTTATGAACATTGGGGTGCATAGGTTCTTTTGGATTAGTGTTTCAGGATTCTTAGGGTATAATCCCATTTGTAGGATTACTGGGTCAAAAGGCAATTCCATTTTTAGGGGTTTTTTTTGAAGAAATTTCATAATGTTTTCCACAGTGGCTACACTAGTCCGCATTCCCACCAGCATTGCACTAGGGTTCTCTTTTCTCCACAACATCCCCAGCACTTACTGTTTGTTGATTTGTTTATGATGGCCATTCTGACGGGTGTAAAGTGATAACTCATTGTGGTTTTAATTAGCATCTGTCTGATGGCTAGTTATGCTGAGCATCCTTTCATATGTCTCTGGGCCCTCTGAATGTCCTCCTTGGAGAAGTGTCTGTTCAGGTCCTTTGCCCATTTTTTAATTGGGTTGTTTGTCTTCCTGGAGTGGACTTATGTGAGTTCTTTGTATATTTTGGAGATCAAACCTTTGTCCCAGATACCACTGGCAAATACATTTTCCCATACAGTTGGTTCCCTTTTCATTTTGCTGATGATCTCTTTAGCAGTCCAGAAGTTCCCCCCACCCCCAATATTGGTCTGTGAAATGATTTTTTTAAATTTATTTTATTTTAATTGTTCAAGTACAGTTTTCTGTCTCTTACTCCCATCCCAGCCCACCCGCCCAGCCCTCCCCACCTCCTTCCTATTTCCACCCCACCCTAGTTTTTGTCCATGTGTCCTTTATACTTGTTTCTGTAAACCCTTCCCCTTTTCCCCTGAAATTCCTTCCCCTATCCCCTCTGGTCACTGTCAGCCTGTTCTCTATTTCAGTGTCTTTGGTTATATTTTGCTTATTTGTTTGTTTTGTTATTTAGGTTCCTGTTAAAGGTGAGATCATATGGTATTTATCTTTCACTGCCTGGCTTATTTGGCTTAGCATAATGCTTTCCAGTTCCATCTATGCTGTTGCAAAGGGTATGAGCTCCTTCTTTCTTTCTGCTGCATAGAATTCCATTGTGTAAATGTACCATAGTTGTTTGATCCACTCATTTACTGCTGGGCACCTAGATTGCTTCCAGTACTTGGCTATTGTAAATTGTGCTGCTATGAACATTGGGGTGCATAGGTTCTTTTAGATTGGTGTTTCATGGTTCTTGGGATATAATCCTAGCAGTGGAATTGCTGGGTCAAAAGGCAGATCCATTTTTAGTTCTGAGAAAATTCCATACTGTTTTCCATAGTGGTTGTACCAGTCTACAATCCCACCAACAATGCACTAGGGTTCCCTTTTCTCCACATCCTCTCCAACACTTGTTGTTTGTTGCTTTGTTTATGATGGCCATTCTGACTGCTGTGAAGTGGTATCTCATTGTGGGTTTTAATTTGTATCTCTCCGATAGCTAGCGATACTGAGCATCTTTTCATGTGTCTCTGGATCCTCAGACACCTCCTTGGAGAAGTGTCTGTTCAAGTCCTTTGCCCATTTTTTAATTGGGTTGCTTGTCTTCTTAGAGTGGAGTTGTGTAAGTTCTTTATATATTTTGGAGATTAAACCCTTGTCTGAGGTATCATTGGCAAATATATTTTCCTGTACAGTTGGTTCTCTTTCTGTTTTAATGCTGTTTTCTTTAGCTGTGCAGAAGCTTTTTATTTTGATGAGATCCCATTTGTTTGTTCTTTCCTTTGTGTCCCTTGATCTAGGGGACATATCAGTGAATATATTGCTGCATGAAATATGTGAGATTTTCCTGCCTATGTTTTCCTCTAGGTTTTTTATTATGTCATGACTTATATTTAAGTCTTTTATCCACCTTGAGTTTATTTTTGTGTATGGTATAAGTTGGTGATTGAGTTTCATTTTTTTGCATGTAGCTGTCCAGATGTCCCAGCACCATTTGTTGAAGAGGCTATTTTTGCTCCATTTTATGCTCTGCCCACTTTGGGGCAGAATATTAATTGATGGTAGATACTTGGGTTTATTTCTGGGCTTTCTGTTTTGTTCCATTGATCTATGTGTTTGTTCTTCTGCCAGTACAAGTCTTTTGCTTACAGTGGCCTTGCATGTAGCTTGATGTCAGGTATGATGGCCCCTTCTATTTTGTTGTTCTTTCTCAAAATTGCTGTAGCTATTCAGGGTTGCTTATGGTTCCATACAAATTTTTGAAATGTTTGTTCTATATCTGTGAAATATGTCATTGGTATTTTATTGAATCTATAAATTGCTTGTGTTGAATCTATAAATTGCTTTGGGTAGTATGGATATTTTGTTCATAGCAGCGCAATTTACGATAGCCAAGTGCTGGAAGCAGGCTGGGTGCTCATCAGTAAATGAGCAGATCAAAAAACGGTGGTACATTTACAGATGAAATACTATGCAGCAGAAAGAAAGAAAGAGCTCCTACTCTTTGCAATAACATAGATGCAACTGTAGAGCATTATGTTAAGTGAAGTAATCCAGGCAGCGAAAGACAAATACTGAATGATCTCACCTATAAGTGGAACCTAATTAACAAAACAAACAAGCAAGCAAAATATAACCAAAGACATTGAAATTAACAAACTGACAGTAACCAGAGGGGAGGGAGAAGGGAAATAATGGGGGAAAGAGGAAAAGGGACGTCAATGAACATGTATGAAGGACCCATAGACAAAGCTAAAGGAGAGGTAGAATTGAGGGTGGGGGTGGGGGTGGGTGGG
>PVKM010025021.1:0-20177 GCA_004027735.1 Carollia perspicillata
GATCACTTCCCAGAGGTTGAAAGAAACAGGGTAATAGTCTTGAGCTTACTCCCAGTTTAGTGCTTCTCTAATGTAAGGCTGCACCAAGAATCATTTGGAGAGCTTGTTACAATGGAGAGTTGTTGAATTCCCTCCCTCCTGGAGAAATTTCATTAAGACTAGGGCCCTGGCTGGTGTAGCTCAGTGGATTGAGCGGGGGCCTGAGAACCAAAGAGGCTCAGTTCGATTCCCAATCAGGGCACATGCCTGGGTTGCGGGCCAATTCCCAGCGGGGGACACACGAGAGGCAACCATACTTTGATATTTCTCTCCTTCTCTCCTTTCCTTCCCCTCTAAAGATAAATAAGTAAAATATTAAAAAATAAAAATCTAGCTATTAAAAAAAGATTTGGGTGTATATTTGGGGGTGGGGAGAGTGTATTTTTAACAAAGAATTTGTGGGGGGGCGTTCATTGATTTGAGAAAGAGAGGTAGGTACATTGATTTGTTGTTCCACTTTTTTATGTTTTCATTGGTTGATTCTTCTTTGAGCTCTGACCATGTATCAAACCTCCAACCTTGGCATATTAGCACAATGCTCTAACCAACTAAGGTACTCGGCCAGAGGCAAAGAATGTTTTTTAAAAATTGTATTGATTGATTTTAGAGAAAAAAAAATGTCAATTTGTTGTTCTACTTATATACACATTCTCTGGTTGATTCTTGTATGTGCCCTGACTGGGGATTGAATTCACAACCTTGACACATTAGGACTATGCTCTCACTCACTGAGCTACCCGGCCATGGCGAGTTTGTGTTTTTAACAAGCTACACACATCATGCTGAAGTAGGAGGTTTTAGTAAAACCCTGGAGAAATATCAGCCTACTTGGTAGGAAAAAAAGTTGATGGAAATATAACTTTTCTGAAAGAGAATATAGATGGTAAAATGAGAAGGCACTATGTAGTAGGAAGAGCATAGACTTGATAGTCTGTATTAGGATACAATAAGCTGCTGTAACAAACCTCGAAAGTCAGTGGCGTCAAGAACAAGAAAGTTGTGCGGGGTTTTCTAACATGCTAGAGCAGTGATGGGCAGATGTTGTCTGTAAAGGGTCAGATATAAATATTTAGTCTTTGGGACCATATAGCCTCTTGTAACTACAGTTGATCCTTATTATTCACGGAGTCTGTATTTGTGAATTTGTCCACTTGTCAAAATGTATTTGTAAAATCAATACCTGCAATGCTTCTGAAGTAATTCGCAGACAAACTCAAAGCAGTAAAAAATTCGAGTCATCTGAGGCCCATGGATCCCACTAAGGTTGAAGAAGGCAGTCCCTCTGCCTTCTTGTTTTAGTTCTTAGATGGGAAACAAGTGTCCTTTTTGTGGTCTCTTTAGTGCCACACTTTTTTGTAATTTTGGGCTTTTTGCTGGGGTTTTGCTGTTTAAAATGCCTCTCAAATGCAGTGCGGAAGTGCCATCTCGATTCCGAGTGCAGGAAAGCTCCCTGTGCCTCGCAGGGCGGCTGCGTGTGCCTTTGTTCTGGTCTGAGGTCTGGGGCTGTTTGGCTGTGAGTTCAATGTTAATGAATCGAGAATATATATTATATTAGGTTAAACACACAAAGGTTTTGTATTGATCAGTTGATAATAATATTGTGACCAGAGGCTCACAGGAGCTTAACCTGGTTCAGTATTTGCGAATTCATTTTTGGTGGCAACTTTATAGTAAACATAACTACCACAAATAACGTGAATCAACTATACTCAAGATAGGCTGTCTTAGCACAAAAGCAGCCATGGACAGTATGTAAATGAATGGGTGTGGCTGTGTTCCAATAACACTTTATTTAGGAAACAGATGATGGGCTGTGTTTGGCCCACAGGCTGTAGTGTGCCAACCCCTGGTCTAGAGTACCGGGACAGTAGTGTTTCTGCTGAATGTCTTCTGTATTGCGGTTCTGCCTTCCCGTAGGATGTAATTGTCACCTTGTGAATGAAACCAGGCCGTACCCCACTGATGTACCCACTGGCAGGGAAAGACAGAGTGGAGGGAGAACACCTAGTGTCTTAAGAGTCCTGGACCTAGAAATGGGAGGGAGGTGGGGAGCACTGGGGGGGGGGGACTGGGATGGGAGTAAAAGACAGAAAACTGTACTTGAATAACAATTAAAATAAAACAATAAAGAGAAAAAATAAAGAGTCCTGGACCTAAAGTGCCCACTTTTCATTGGCAAAGATGTGGGGTAAGAAGCGAGGCCTCGCCTGTCTGCAGGGGGAGGCTGGGAAATGCATTCAGCTAGGAGGCCATATGCCCAAATGCAACTTGATTGTAGGGAAGAAGGGGCTAGTGTGTTTTAGTGGACAGCCCACGGTCTACACGGATCGCAGCTTTCCTCAAGGAGTGGCTTTGAGGATTAAATGAGAAAATCTATCTAAAGAGCCTAACAGGGGCCTGGCGGTGTTAGTGCTCTTATCAGCAGGCTTTGTGGTCCTTTTGCATCTCTTTATCACAGCTAAGTCAGCCCCCTTGTTTGGACTTCAGTTCCCTCATCGGTAACACAGAGGACTTCGCCGTGGGCTATGGACTCACATGGTCCCAATACAGATCACAGTTGTCTTTTGTTTGGCTGACACAGGCTTTAAAAGTGTTTTGAATTTGCTGGGACATACGCTCTAATTCCACCTTACGCCAGTCACATTTGCCAATATACTTTTTTACATATCCGTATCGATGCCAATATAGATATTTACATTCGCCATCTTCATCTCTAAGGTTACTTTTTGCTTGGGTATTCTAAAATTTGAGATCTGTAATTGTGCACCTTAGAAAAAGCTTGGCATCTGGCCGTCTCCTTACCTTGCTTCTCCATTGCCCCAGCCGGTCTGAGTGTTGAACGTGTACTGATATTCAGTAGCAGGAGATACTGTCCTCATTGAAAGTCTTGTTCTTAGAGCCAATGAAGTGATGATTTAATCAACAGTGTTTGTTAATCTGAGAGACGGATAAGATCCCCACAGGTGAGTGAGCTCAGCACCTGCAGACAGTCTCCACTTGTAATGCAGCAATGACCACGCAGGCGGCACTCAGCCCGAGGGCCAGCGCGGCCGGCTGTACGGGGCAGTTGCCTCCCAGGACAGCCACAGCACCTCCTGGCCTTCCCCATGCATGGTTTCTCTTAACACCTTTGTATCCAACTCATTGGCCACCTCGTGAGATCTCAGAGTTGGAAAAAACTAGCTATGCGTTTTAGCTTCAGAGAGTTAATTCTGAATAGCAAGAGAGAATTTCAATTCAGATGAGAAGTCACCAGGTCTGGTACTGATTTTAATGTTGTGTAGGAGGAGGGAGAAGGTGTATTTCAGTCTAAACTGATAGGCGGGTTCTGGCTGAGGGAAATGGTTGCATTTCCGTCTAAAGTGATAGGATTTGGGCTGGTGTGAAACCTGTTTGTGTTTTTAAATCTCTGATAGTAATGAGCTGTCATTACTTGGTCACTGTGCTTTTCTTTCGAAGCAGGACTACTGTTCAACTTGGTGTCAACAGATGTGCAGTGTGTTAGCTGACATTTTAAAGGAGATATTTGGTTTGACCTATTTTCTAGCACAAAAATCTATCAATTTGGAAAGTTTTTGGCTACAAGTTACAGAAAACTGACCTTAGTTATCTAAACAAATAGGAGTATATTTTTTCCCATAACAGGAAATTTGGAGGTTGGTGGCTTTGGTTCAAAAGCTCAGCAATGTCAGAGCTGGTATTTCTGCATTCTCTAAATTGTTTCCTCACAGTCACAATATAGCTGCCCAAGTTCCAGTCATCGTATCTGACTTTAAAGATTTATTTATTTGTTTTTAGAGACGGGAAGGGAGGGAGAAAGAGAGGGAGAGAAACATCTATGTGTGGTTGCCTCTCACGCCCTCTACTGGGGACCTGGACTGCAACCCAGGCATGTGCCCTGACTGGGAATTGAACCAGCGACCCTTTGGTTCAAAGGCTGGCACTCAGTCCACTGAGCCACACCAGCCAGGGCTCATATCCAGCTCTAAATGAGGAAGAAGGAGAAAGGAACTATAACACCCTTTGTTCCTTTTATAAGCAAAGCATAAGCCCTCCTAGGAATCTCCCCGCTGACCTCTGAACATCTTGTCAGCCAGAACTGGCTCATGACCGTGCCCAGCTGCAGCAAGGCTGGCAAAGCATTTCTTGAGCTGCCCTAACTTCTGTAACAGAGTTAGACAGGGGAGGGGGTTGGGAACCAGTGCTGTGCCGGCCAACTAATAGTGTCTGCTGCAGGGAATACAGTTTAATGGGAGTCATTTAAAATTTATTGGAGTCCTTCTCAGAAAAAGAGGCCACGGTCAGTGACGATGAGGTTGAGGTGGTAGGTTGAGAGGAGAGACGGCCTAGCCCCGGTGAGCGCCAGAGGAAAGGAGTCTTGACTCGCGGAATTATTTGTCTAATGTCAGCCACTGCTGTAAGCTGCCTGAGGGCAGGGAGGGGCAGGAGCACCGAGCCTGGATGGAGACAGTCTCCGTTCTGGAGCCGCCCGTGCACAAAGCTAACAGGAGCCTACCAATCTGCTGAGACAAGGACTAGAAGCGGTTTAGTGGACTGTCAATAAATATTACCGAATTGGCTTGAGTGGCTGGAGGAGGCACTTGAACCCTTGCCTCTGATGTCTGAGCCCAGTAGGGTGATTTGCTGGTCAGAGGCTAGGAGGCCGCAGTGGAGCAGGCGGTGGGATGCTGCTTTGCTGGGGTGCTGCCCAGCCAGGGGCTGGGACAAAGGCTTGCAACATGCGGAGATCGTTCAAGGAACGCTGACCATTAAATGAGCCTCACCTGCTGCCAGACACAGCGACAGGTCGCCATCGGGCGGGTGATTTCTCTTGGCAGCCTGTGTCTGGCTCCGCTCCACTTGACGGGGGTCGGGAGACTAAAACCTCATTACCTAACACGGCTGGATGTCAGCATGTGTGGAGTGGCTGTTTGCCAGCATCTTAATTAATGAATTCATAAGGTGCGGAGTGGATGCCTGTTCTTGAAAAATGCTTTGAGCCTTTCAGTGATGAAGAAGCTTTTGCTAATTTACCAAAAAATGTTTTGGGGGAAAGAAGAGAAAACAAACTCCAAACGACGATCTGGCCAGGGACAGATGAAGGCTTCAGGCAGAGGGCGGCGTGTCTCTCCTTGCAGCTGCTCTGCCGGCGGGAAGGTCTCAGAGCTGGCTGGGGCTTCGGAGAGCCCCTCTTGTCCCTGACGCAGGGTGAGGGTCTCTCCGGAGAGATGACAAGCCCCTGGGCCCTCTGCTTTTCCTGACAATCGTCCACCGAGTGAAAACTGGAAAGGCTGCCTGTCTCCATCCACGCTCCCAGGAGAGGAACTTCTCACGAGGCCTGATGACCTGGGGAGCCTGACGATCTGGGGAGGTTCTGCCCCCACAGAGTCCTGTGAGCCTGCTGCACAGAACAACACCCCTTAATTAGTGTCAGAGTCATCAGCCCTCTGGGGTTTGAAGCCAGTCACCTGAGAAATTGAGGCCCGTGACTCCCATGTGACTTCACTGTTTGGCCTAAAGGCCCCAGATGGAAAGCCCAGCGCTCTTGCCAAAGACCATCTGGGCAGGCGGTCTGGCTTCTTTATCCATTATAATAAACATCCCGGGGCCGCCCCGACATGTGCAAATGAGTGGGGTTCCAGAAACCCCGTTCCCAGGCTGCCGGGGCTGGACGTGAACAGCTGACACCACTCCTGGGCTGAGAATTAGCAAGTGAAGAGAAAGGCCCCCACGAGGAAAGGCGGGCTTATCCGGCCCACTGCTCACCCCTTTCCTTCTCCAAACCGACTCCGTTTTTTAAAAATTTAGTCTATTGGGGTGACGGTGGGTAGTCAAACTGCACAGGTTTCACGTGTACAACTCAAAACATCACCTGCGTACTGGAAAGTGGGGGCGGGGGATGGGGGCAAGCCGGGTTTGTTTTGTGTGCAGTTTGGGAGGTGCCTGGGCAGTTTGGCGATTTGGGGGAGGCTGCCTGGGATGTTTGTGAAGCCAGGGTTGGAGGGTAATTGCCTCCAATGTGAGGACAGATGCTCGGCTCCTTGTCTCCCTGTCTCCAAGCAAACAGATTTCAATCAGGTCCTTCCCTCACAGAGAGTATCTGTTATGTGGACAGAAACCAAGAAGAGCTCTCATACAAGATTATTCAGAGCAGAGAGTCTGTTGAAGCCAGACCAGCAAGCTTAGATAGACTCTGACCGGGACGCGGAATACCCGTTCCACACAATCCCTCTTCGTCATGAATGTTTTCATGAGGGATTTTAACGAAAGAGCACGAGCCCTGGCAGAGAAAAACCCAGATTCAGAACCCACTTCTGCCACTTCCCAGTTCCATGACTTTGGGCAGTTGCTTAAAATCTCTGAGCTGGGTGTTTGCTCCTCTGTAAGATGGGGGCGGCCGCTTCCTTGCAGAGTTGGTGGGGTAGACCTCCCCACAAACGGCGTCGCCCAGGGTGTAAGGAGTGGCGGTCGGGCCCAGGAGCCGAGTGGCTCAGGCCGGTGGCTTTCTGCTTTGCTGATGTCGGGGTGGCAGACTCGCTGTGTGACCGAGGACAAACTACCTCTCTGTGGCGTGAGTTTGCCCGTTTGCGAAGTGTGGATGCTAATAGTGCTGCTCGCCCAGGAGGTAGTTGTGAGCACTGCGTGAGGGAACCCGAGACGGGCCCGGAGCAGTGCCTGGCCCACAGCGTGCGCCACAGAAGAGGTGGCTGCCCCTGGGGTGGCTGAGTTGTGCATGGACTCTCGGCTTCCATGAGGCTGCCTTGACTCACTGTGTGCCATCCACACAGGCGAACCCAGCGGTTTGAGTTGGGCCCAGATACCCTACACCATGCTCTTTATCAGTTCTCGGTGCCCAGCGGGGACCTGGCCAGCCAGGTGCAGGACATGCCCTGTGACCGTGGCCTGACTCCTGGGGTTAACTCATTGCCAGCCACTTGCTGGTCCAAAGCTCCTGAGAGCAAGGCCAGCAAGACCAAAACAGCTTCCCAACCTAGAAAGCAGTGGCCGAGTGCCAAGCCCTGAGGGTGCTTTCTGCCCTTTCCCAGAAGATGGTCTGGCCCTAGACAGTGGCCTCTTAGGCAGTGGGCAGGGAGCCATCTCCCAGGCTGTCAGGCTGCTCATGGGAGCAGGACTTAGTCACCCTTGGTAGGGGAACCTTTGATAGGGGAGTGACCGCCTGGGGCTTGTTGTCGGCAGAACAAAAGCTGCAGGTAAGGCCCTGGCGGCAGCCAGACCCAGGGAGCCTGGCCGCACCTGACCAGTAGGCTGGCCAGTTTGCACGTAAGCTAGTGCTCATGTTTCTTGCCCCCAAAGAGGTCTCATTGAGGACTTTGCCAGGAGGCTCCATACTCCTAAAAAGATGCCTCACGGGGATTCGAGATGAATTTTACAGTTTCTCTTAACACAGTGGTTTTATGGCATATAGGACCCCAGGGAGAGTTCCCTAAAGCTCTGAGGTGTTATTCCCCAAGTCAGGTGGCAGAGGGGATTTCGCTTAGCTGGCTCGGGGCTGCTGAGCTGCCAGCGGAGCACCACGGAGCACACAGCGCTCAGAGCTGCCTCTGAGGGGGGAGGCCCGGAAGACCACCAGGAGAAGCTCTGCCCCTCGTGACTGAAAATGGAGAAGTCCTTTCTTCCCTTAGTACCTGCCCGCAGAAGCGACGGCCCCACTTGGCTGGGGTTGAAACCCATGCTGAGCTGGACAGTCAGGCTGACTTCGGATCTTCGGATCTTGACATTCTGCCGGGAACGTCCCTGCCTCTGTGGAGAACCCTTGGTTTTATACTTCTCACGGCACCGGCTCCTCTGCTCGCTCCCGAAGCCGCCCGGCAGGCACCGACGCCCCAGTCCGTGCTTGCGTAAGAGAGGCAGCCTTCGGCGGCGGAAGCGCTCGTGAGCCTTTCCTGTCACCGTGCAGACGTCCTGGCTCCTGCTCCAGGCCTCCCTGGGACCCCCGGCTCCCTCCCACTCGAGGGATGCTGCCTCCCACTCCCTACCGCGCGGGCCTCTTTCCCGTCCTGCTCCTCCGCCCACGGCTCCGTGTCCTCCCTGTCTAGGCTCAGGCCAGGTTTTAGCCACTGCTGGGCTTGGGGTCAAATCAGGCTTACCCACCAGGACCCCCTGCACACTCACCCCCTACTTCTTGGCTCTTCGAACTGCTTGCACACAAGTTCACACGACGCCTACCAGGCCCTCAGGCCTGTGCGGTGGACGAAGGCACCGGGTGCTAACTTGTAGGGCGCTCACACCGCACATCACTGCCTTCTTGCCTCGGTGCCTTTGCAGCCATGCCGCACCTGCCGACGTCTCAGTGCCTTAAGTGTTCGTTTTCCCTGTATGAAAACGAGCTCTTGATCTTCCGAACATAAACGCAATGTGTGGACACGTGTTAATGCTATTGTACATTGGGGCATCTACTCTCTGCCCCTCCCTGTCCGAATGAGTTCCCTGTCTCAGTGCTCACCATGGCTGTAACCACGTGGCCTGTGACAGTCACAGCTAGCAGTGCTGCCCACCCACGGCTCCAGGAAAATCTCAGCACCGGAGCCAGTCCTGGGCCTGGCGTGCGCTTCCTGCTGATTGACCAGCTGGTTGGGCAGGAGTCCTGGGACCCCCTGTGGCTCCAGAGTGTAACTCTCCCCACAGGTGCTGTCTGGATCTCTTTGCTGGGGCCTCTTTCTACTTGAATCCCGGGGCTTCGCATTCCTGCTCCCAGCTTAGCTGCACGCCAGGCCCCATACATAGAGCCCTGGCGTGGCTGAACCTGGGCTCCACCTGCCATCCCTGTCTCTCCAGAGTGCCCAGATCACACCGGAGTCTGTTCTGCCCTTTGACACTGCTCTAGGCTTGTCATCCTCAGGTTGCACCAGGCCCAGCCTCCAGAACTTGGTGCCGTCCCCCGAGCCCCAGGCCGGCTTCATCCCTGGCCACTCACCAGGTTCCTAGCAAGCCATGTCCCGAGGCAGCAGGATGCTGCTCCCACGGTCTACCCTTCAGGCCCCACCCCCGCCGAACCCATCCCGTGACTCAGAGGATGGCTCCCGGTGACCAGAGGATTTCTGTCTATCACACGCCCCTATTTCTAGCTCCTTCTCTTACTCTGGCCACAAATGAACTTTTTTCTTTTTACTCCCCAAGGTCCAGTGAAAGCTGTTCTCTGATGGTAATGGTAGCAGACACTCCCTGAACTACCCTGTGTGCTGGGTACCTTCTGTGCGCTGGTCGCATCCTCCTCACAGGTCCTTGAAATACCAAACGTTGTCTCTGCTTTACCCACGAGCAAACGGAGACACGGGATTACGGGGCGTGGCAAGTGAGCGACAGGCTGAGGATGTGATTGCCGCCCGCACTCCGTGCGCCCACACTCGTCAGGAGCCACGGTTTCAGGCTTCTAAGGCACTTAGGCTTCCAACTGTTTCCCCAGCTCTGACCCTTAGGTTTCCAGAATTTTCTTGGCATTCGTTTCCTTATTCTGGTCTGAATCCCCTTGTCTTCTCTCCCGGGCCCATCGTGTTCTCCGTTGCCTTCAGCCTACTGGCAGAGAGCAAACTAAGGACTCCGATGTACTGGGGGCTCAACAAAGGGAATAATCCACGTGCGTGCCGTTGAGAGTTGACTGAAAACCCAACCAGAGGCTTCTCGTAAGGCCCGCTTTCTGGGTCTTCTCCCTCATCTCTGGGCCTGTGTTGTCAGCTCTGCTCTCCTGACCACTCCTGCTGACCCCAGTCGCAACTAGAAGACGAGTCCTGACCCTCCTGCCTGCCTTTCCTGCGGCCAGGAGGTCGCCTAGCCTCTTTGCACCATTATAGCTGCTCGGGAGTCTGCTGCTGCTGCAGCGTCTGCTTCAGGGTGTTTGCTGGCGTGGTCCCCTTCTGAGGACAGCGTTCTGGCCTTCTGAAGGGCCCGCCAGCCACCTGACCGTCTCAGCTCCCCTCACGCAGCCCACGTCAAGCAGCTGGGTTATTAGGAAGGGGAACTCGGTGTTTAGAAGGGTATCAGAGCTGTCTGCAGGACATAAATGCTCATGTAGGAAGGCCGGAACTTGGGTTTGTGTTTGTCTGTTAGAGCCTCATTAAAAAGTGGTACATGGAAGTGGGGCTGTTCAGTGGAACTGCAGATAAATTGGGCTTGTTCCGAGAGAGGCCTCTGGCTGCCGGCTCCACAGGCCCTGCCCAGTGCACAGCCGCCGGTTGGCTTGGCTGCTTGTGGTTTGCCAACCTCGATTTAAAGATTTTGCTTAGCATGAATTCCTGGTCTTGCTCCGGGCGAGTCAGTGCTTGTTTGGGTACCTGGCAGCCTTCTAAGGTGTTTGGGGATGGAAATCCTCAGCCTTTTTCCTTCCCAGAATGACATGCAAACCGGGGCCTGGTCCAGGGGTGGCAGGGAGGAGCCTAGCCTGGGACGGACGCTCGCACTGGGTGACCCCAGAGTCCATGTCTGTGCGCTCGTGTAGTCGCTTCCCTTCCTCCTCCCGTCTTCTGTGGGCACACGTGGAGGGTTTCAGAGGCCACTGTCACGTGAGGCCTAAACCCGTCTCCATCTCCTCGGCCCCAGCCATGCCCAGCCCTACCCCATGGCCACAAAGGGGAGACAAACGGCGGACGTGCTCTTTGCACGGGAGCTACGAGGTCAGGCATCCCTAGGGGCCAGGAAGGCACATCCACGACTGGTGGCCCAACCTGGGCTAGAGTTGAACCCCAGGCTGCAAGTTTACCCCATCTGCTCTCGGGGCTCCCAGAGTATGGGAAGATGAGTTTGGACACACAAGCTGGAATGACATAATGACATCAGCCTCATGAGACGAGGACTGACTGACTCGCTGTGGGCAGGAGGCAGTGCCCCTCTGGCAGAGAGGTCTCACAGAGGAGGTGGAGCAGCTTCAAGAATTCGGCTTTGCTTGGGATGCAGCATGGAATTTGGTGCTCTGATTGGGCTTTCTACACATGGAATGGAAACAGTCTTGGGGTTCTGAGGGGCTGGGCTCTGGGTTGGGGGTACTGCTGCGGAGGGTGGGCCACCGGCAGCCTGAAGCGCCTGCTGCTCTCAGCTCTGGCTCCCTGGCTCCCCTAGCCATGGCAGCGGGCTACCGCTGTTCCCAGAATCTGGCTCCCCAGAGCTCATCTCCCTACGGCCCCTGTGCTGGAACGGCCTTTGACTCCAGGCACAGGCCCCATCTCCTGGCTGGGGCTGTTTCCTTTGGTGCGCATTTGCACAGAAATGACACAAATAACCAGGCAGTTAACTCAACCCCACGCCGTCACTCCCTCCTGCAGGGCCCTGCGTCTGGAGGTAGAGCTGGCAGCGTGCTGGGCCGCAGGGAAGCGGGTAGACGGGGCGTCGTCTGTGCCAGGCACTGGGGTGAGGGAAAGTGGCCGCCCCGGGATGGGAGCTTCCCAGGGAGAGGGGCAGGTGGCCCAGAGGCTGACACACTGGCCCCAGAACACCTGCCTGGGACTCTGGGGTTCGTACTCGTGATCACTGCTTACTGTCTTCAGGGGCCACTCTGGAAGGGACTGGAGCAGGGCACTGGCTGAGAGCCACAAGGAGAGAGGGGTGCTCCACTTGGACGCTTCAGAGAAGTGACTCTGTTTGGGGGACCTTTTCTTCCATTTATGAAATAGAGGTCATGTCTGCTATCCCTCCCGGGGACATGGTGAGAATGAGTTAAGCCAGATGGAAAATGGAGCATTTGGGGGCCCTGTGGGCCTTCCTGCCCACCGAAACCTAGGCTCCTGGCAGCCGGGCGGTGGTTTGAGAAAAATGGGCCCAGGCCCAGCATGGCGGTCAGACGCCTGAGGACAGATGGACACAAATGAACTTTCAAGGCCAAATGCATGATACCAGGACCCAGGCTTGGATGATCCAGTCCAGTGTTTTATGTAGGTTTTCCCACAACTCGGATTCTTTTATCAAGTGCACATCTCTGAAATTATAATCAAACAAACAGGAAAACTGATACCTCTGGCAACCAGCTTTTCAGACGGTATTTTGCTCACAGGTTACAGCCACCTTGATGGTGGGCAATGGTTTTGCTCAAGAACCTGGTCAGAAAGAAATGGAAGTGTTTTGCATGTTTTTACACAGCAGTTGCTGGTGACTCGCATGGAAAGGTGTGTTGTCTTACAGCTGAGATTACTTAGAGATGAAGTGTGATCAGTGGGAAAAGCACCTGCGCTTTTGTCCCCGGACGTGTGGTCGCCCATCCCTCCCGTGTTGGCTGCATCGGAAGGGCAGAGCCTTCCCGAAGCATCTCACTTCACTCCAGGACACACCTGTGCGGCAGGTGTCTGCCGCGTTCAGAGCTCTGGTTAGTCCTGTTGTGGGGCCCCACTGGGGCCTGTGCCAGGGAGACTGACGAAGGGGCTCTCCCTATCTGTCCCCAACCCGTGACTTGGCCCACGGGGTCAGCAGAGCTGTGAGACCCTGAGCGACATCTCCACCTATTTCCAGTGGGGCTCAGGCTGTACCGCGTGGAGGTAGAGGCCAGCAAACCAGAAATGTTAGGGATGGGGGCGGGGAGGGGGCCTGTGCTGGAAGACTCCTAGAGGCCCCCTCCTCCCCATCCCAAAGTCCTGACTATTTTGAAAGTTCAAAGGCTCTGCCGCCCATCTCTAGCTGCTGGTGTGCTGTATGTTTCAGATCGATGGGCTGGAGGAGAAGCTGTCACAATGTCAGAGGGACCTGGAGGCTGTGAACTCCAGGCTCTGTGGGGCAGAGCTGAGCCCAGACACCAGGTAAGGCTCCCGCCCATGCCCTCTGCCCCGCCCTCCTTCAGCCCTTCCTGTCTAACCTAGGCCCTGAACTTCTAGTCCCCCCTCCAACTGCCACCAGAGACCTGGGCCCTTGTCCAACCTGCCCTGGTATGCCAGCTGCCCCTCTGATGGGGAGAAAGAAAAAGGCTGGAGCCATGAAACTCCTTCCCCCTCACAGGAAGTCTCTGGAGAAGGAGAAAAACAGCTTGATGAACAAAGCCTCCAACTATGGTAAGAAAGTTCCCTTCTGTTAGCAGCCCCACCTTCCAGTCCCAGGGTCCGGCGGGGCAGGCAGCCCAGAGAGCCAGCCCACAAGGTGACCGGGGTCCAGGAGGCTGCAGGAACCCACCACAGGCCTCGCAGCCTGGAAGAGCAGTCTGTTCCTTTGTTCCAGGGGAGATCGAGTGGCCTGTGGGTCTGTCTTCCTGGAATGAAGGGGTTCAGTGGTAGCCAGGTCCAGAAAAGGTTCTCACATCCACTCAGACTTGGGAGGTCTGTTTTCCCTGCCCACTCCTCCCAGACCTACCCTCCACCCTGAGGAAAACCTTGTGGTGCGAGTGAGGGCCTTGGTGGCGGGCGAACCTCCCACGGAGCTGCTGTGAAGGGCTGCTGGGGTGGAGCAATGCTGCCACCTCCTGGGTGCTGGGGGCAGAGCCAGGTAGCGCCCAGGCAGGGCCTGGAGGGCAGCTGCTAGGCCCACCACCACCCCTTCCGCCACTCCACCCCTGCCGGCCTGGAGGAATGGTGACCCACAGAGGCTCCTTGACTTGTTTGTTTGATTCTCAGGGGCCAGACGTGGCCAAGAACCAGCCCAGAACAGTCCACATGGCAGGGAACCTTCCAGGGGGGCTGTTTTGAAAGAACACTAAGCACGGTCCGTGTGCACACCCACAGCCCTACCCGCGTCTGGTCTGCAGGTCTCTCCCTGCTCCCTCACACAGGTGGAGGTGGGACATTAGTTACCCCTCCAGCCTAGCAATTGTCACACACCTGGGTGTCACATGAGGCGATGAATAGAGACTGCACGGCTGTAGAGTCGGACTGGCTTCCTCTGGAGGAGAGCCCGACTGCTCACAGCACACACTGCCTCCCCTTAGCTCCCCCTTCCGTTGGCTGGGCACCCAGCAGACCGGGAGCAATGGTGGTGCGGTTACCCGTGTACCCAGCCCAGCATCAGCACGCAGGAGGTCCCAGGTGCCCTCAGAGTGTCTAGTTGAGACACCCTGAAGGGATGAGCACCACAGAGCCCACCCAGTGACAGGCCGAGGACTCACCTGGTGACCCCATGCCACCACATAGCTTGGCTTCCACATGTGGCCTTTTTGGTGACCCACTCACACATCCCATTCTCAGCTTCAACTGCATTTGATGAGAAATGGTTGAGCAGCACTGAGTGCTGGGACTTTTGTGGGCAAGGGGGTCATTTTCACAGACAGGGAAGCAGCTGGTAGGGAACGCCTCTGCCCTGAGCAGTGTGTGCGCCCATCTGTGGGAGAGGCAGAGGCAGGTGACGGTAGCAGATGGGCCCAAACTACCTGTCCGACACCCTGTATCCTCCCAGAAAAGGAGCTGAAGTTGCTTCGGCAGGAGAACCGGAAGAACATGCTGCTCTCTGTGGCCATCTTCGTCCTCCTGAGCCTCATCTATGCCTGCTGGACCATGTGAGCCTGCGATTCCTCCAGTCTGCAGCCTGGTCGCAGCCAAGCAGGCCCTTCAGACCTCGAGAGGACCAAGGTACAGGGACGTTTCTGCTCCACCCAGACACTGGAGCAGGGCTTCCTGTTGGCTCAGCCCCTTCTGCTGCCCTGCCCTGCCCTGGGGCCTGGGTCTCCAGGACTGCGCGCTGGCTCCTCCCTTAGCCCACAGGAGGGGCAATAAAGAACACGGGGGCTGCGCCTGTCTGCTGAGTCAGTGTCATGGCCCCACTGCAGCCAGAGGCGGCGGCGGGGGTGGGGGGCAGGTTGCACACTCGGGAATCAAGGAGGAAAAGATGTTAAGGGAAAGCTCTTGGCTTAGAACTCAGAAAGAAGGGAGGCTGCAAAGGTGAGCCCCTGGCTTAAGTGGGGGTAAGGAGACAGCAGGAAGTGCTCTCAAAGCCAGGACTGGGAGCCACTTTCAGGGCTTGGGAAACGTGCCGTGTCCACCCTCCGCCCCCCACACTGCCCTGCTCTCTAATCAGTGCCACTGCCTGTAGTTACGGCGGAAAAAATGTAGCCTGTGCTGCGGAAGGCAACTTGGGGAGTTGCAGTGGTCGCGTGGCAGTCCCGCAGAGGCAAGGAGTTAATCCGTCTTCAAGAGGCAGGCAGGCTGGTGAGGCCTGGCCGAGGGAGTGGGCAGCAGGAGTCACGGTGATGACCAGACAGACTTATGGTGACAGTGGCCAGTAAATCAGGTGGCGTTTGCGGGAAGCAGCAGCAGAGGCGGGGCTGGCTGGAGGGGGAGGCAGGAGCCGCAGACAGAAGTCTCGTGCAGCCCCTGAACACATCCCCAACCCCACTCACAGCGCAGGGCCAGGAGTCTGGAGTGGGAGGCCAGAGCAAGGCAGAGCAGTACAGGGCCACCGAAAAGGCGAAAGGCTTGGGGGCTGAGATCTCCCCAACTGAGTGAGTGAAAGAGGAAAGGAGCTGTCCTGGGAGCTTGGGGAAGGACCCTTGAGGCCAGGGTGGAGGAGCCAAGCAAAACGGAGGCCCCAGGAGGAGACCAGCCCCAGTGACGGGACTGGTGAAGACACTGGACTGGAAGGGGCTGAGAGGTGCTGCCAGCACCTGCCCGTCCCCCACCCCAAGCACAGCACCCAGTGCAGAAGGAAGGAGGGATACGGTCTGTAGGGCAGCGGAACCCTCTCTCCCTCCCTCTGGTCTGGTGGCACTAATTGGTCTGACACCTGTGATATTTTAGTCACACAGACTGATCCTGGATTGTCACAGTGCCACCAGAGCTGTGTGATTTATGTAAGGGGGGAAGTGCCTCCCCACCCCGCTGTGGGCCCATTCATCCTCCAGTCCCGGCTAACAGGAGCTGCATCATTTCCTGACTTCCGTGGGCCCCTTTCTGGCAGCAAGCAGCAGCTCTGGGAGCCTTGAGTTTGGACAAGGCCCTGACTAAACAAACCCTCTCTTCCAGCACAGCTTTCTCCCCTTCACCTTCAGCCCAAGCCGAAGCCAGCCCCAGACCACAAAGTACCAAGGACAATCAACAGCAGCCCCAGCACAGAGCCACACAGGCAATTAAAAATATGTTTATCTTTAATGATCCAAGATTTTGCAAGACACACTGATATACCTAGAACTGGGTGGGAAGACAGCATTTTAGCAGTGCTGCTGCCAACCCAGTGGGGGAAGAGGGACTGGATACTGGCTGGAGACCCGCCCCACCCAGGTGGAGCCAATTGCAACCTCACAGGGAGCCTCAGTGCTCTGTCTCCATGGAAACCAGTCTAGCACTGGGATGGGCCCTAGGGAACCTGTGCAAACATCTGACAGGTACCCTCCCCACCCAAAGCTACTGCCCAGCTTCCCCTCTTTCCCCTCCACCACCACAGAGGAAATAGTGACCATAAAATGACCGAGTGACTGTACCCCCTACTGGGGAATAAAGAGGGGCGAGGGTACGTACCAAGGTGGCTGTGGCAAATGAGGGTGTCATGATTGCCAGAGGGTGGGGTGCAACCCCACCCACCACCAAGAGGTACCACCTGTTACGGTGAGGCCACAGGGAAAGGCAGGGCTTCCAGGATGCTCCCTCCCCATCCACAGCTGCCTGTGGTTCTCATCCACCGGGGACGGGGCCCAGGAAGGCTCTATCACCCAGGGAGGCAGTCACGCACACCACCAAAGGCGGTGCTGCCTGCATCCTGATGTGGTATCAGGGACGTGGGGCCCTCGCACCTCCCTTCCCGGCCTGCGGGACTGTCAGAGGCCTAGGCTGCAAAGAATTCCAGGAAAGACCAAGACAGGTGTGGGATGAGACAAGAAAATCTCCAACTTGGCATCAAAACAGCAAGTTCAAAGAAACAAAACCTTGATTTGTACAGCAGCTGCTCCTGGCCAGCTCACGACAGTGGGCCTTCACCCACTCAGCGTTGGCCCAGTAAAAAGTTGGGCAAAGCTGGGCGATGGCTGCCCTCAGGGCAGTGCATGGAACTCAGAAAAGTGAGTCTACAGGATACAGGAGAAAACAGCAGAGCTAAGGCCCTGGGCTCTCCCACATGTCCCTCACCAGCCCCACGGGCCCTGGGCCCTGACCGCAAACCCGCCGCAGGAGCAGCATCTTGCAGGCCGAGTGCTGGCAGGGGCGACGGCTCCCAGGCAGGTCTCTGGGGAGGGAAGTCTAAAAGGTGTCCAAGAAGGAGCCTGTGAGTGTCCCCAGAAGGCCCCCAGCTGAACTCTTCAGGGGAGCTGGGGAGACCACCCACTCCTCATGGCCAGGCTGCAGTGACTGTGTTCCCCTGTCCCTCTCCGAGGATGAAGGAACCAGTACTGTGGTGCCCCGGGCAGAGCACACTGACTGCGGACAACAGGGCATTCCGCAGGAGTGGGCGTCCCTGGGCCCTCAGGCGCTGTGCATCTGGATGAAGGAGAGGACATCTTCCTTGGACAGCTTATCTGGGTCCTGGGGCTTCTGGGAGTCATGTACACGGATGCCATCTCCCCACTCCCAAAAGAGCCGGCCATAGTAGCAGATGCTGGGAAGGAGAAAGGAGGTCAGAGCTGTACTCAGGTGGTGCAGGGCAGAGCGATCACCACCCCACCCCTGGCAACCGTGGCTTAGGCAATGGTCCCCAACCTTTTTGGCACCCAGGACTGGTTTCGTGAGGAGAGAATTCTTCCACAGAGCCAGGGCAGGGGCCAGACAGGAGGTGGAGCTCAGGCTGTAATGCCAGCGAAGCTTTGCTAGCTTGCCCCCCCCCCTCCTGCTGTCCACACAGCCTCCTGCTGTCCACACAGCCTCCTGCTGTGTGGACAGGAAGGGACAGGAGTTGGGGTTGGGGGGATCTTTCCTCTGGCAGCCAAAACCCCAGAAGGCTCCTGCTCCTGCTCCGCACCTCCTCAAACCAGCTTCTCCCAACAAACAGCTGCCGCTTGCTGACTGCACCCAGCTGGGTTTTCACAAGTATTGATACCCCTGGTTCACCTATCTGTGCCGGTCTAACACACAGCATTCATGTGGTGACAGAAACCAGCATCGACGGCTCATTTTGGGCACATTAGGGCTACTGGTAACTGTTGAAACCTGTACCAACAATCTGACAAATGGACTCTGGGCCTTGAGAAAGGGCACCTGGGCCCCTGGGTTTCCAGAGGCAGCGCTGTGGTACTCAGCCACAGGCCAGCCTTACGTAAGCTGCTCCGTGGGGCCGATGCCCTGCCTAAGTGGGGCCCTTCCCACCCAGGACTCCCAACCGTCACAGCAGGTCCTGGTGTCACTCCTCTCAACCGAACTTGCTTACTACCCAGGTCCAGCCACACCCTGGAGGGGGCTGCCCTCTGCACCCTTGTGGGGAGACCCGGGCCCTTGCTCAGGGGAGCCCCTGCACGGGCAGGCTCGGAGGAGGGCTACTTACTGAAATGGGGCAATGGAGTCTGGAGGGAGCTCATAGGTAGAGGTCCCCGTTTTCTTGTTGTAGAAGAACTTCCTCTTAAAGCTTTTGCTGATTCTCATAGTCCATGGCTCTGACAGGAGGAAGAGGAGAAGCAGCCCAAAGACACAAACCCATGGGGAATAGGTCAGGACAAAGCAGGGGCGCACCTTCCTCCACTCCCCTCCCCCAAAACGCAGGCAGAGACCAGGCTGTGAGGATGCAGATTTCACTACCAGCCCAAAGGGGCTCCAGAAGAGTGACGTTAATTCACAACCCCACCTGATCCTGCCAGCTTGGGTCAGGGCAACAACTCGGACCCTGGCCGAGGGAGCACGACTCTGTTAACCAGAGCGGGGCTCTGAAGAAGGGGGTGCAAATGTCCGAGACCAACTTTCTGAATCTGCCGCCGCTTGCTGAGAAATCCTCCTCCTGCCACGAGGACACCACGTGCACGGACGAGCGGGGCTCCTCCTCCCCACCCCAACCTAACTGCCGAGGAACGGAAGAGGCTCAGGCACACAACTGCCCCTCACTCCCAGGCATCTCAGAAACACCAGCCTGGCTGCTACCCACATGCACAGAGAAGCCTTAGCTCTGGCTTAGGCAGGGTCTGGGCCAACACTGACTGAGGGGCAAGGACAGAGGACGGTCACTTATCACCCACCATTCACCGTCCTGACGATGTAGAGGCCAGTGGGCACAAAGTGCCGGTCGTCCCGCCCTGTGTAGCTGAGCTTCGGTGTGCCACTGGAGCCCTTGATGATCTTCATCTCTAACCTGATTTCCCCAAGCAGGTGTGCAACAGGAAGTGTGAGTGTGTGCACGACAGAGAGAGAGAAAGCCCTAACATTAGCCTCTTGTTATTATCAAAATCACAGCAACCAAAGTACTAGCAGGTCAACATAAGAAACGGAGGCAGAGACAAGCGTGAACTGCCCCACACCACACTGCCAGTGAGTGCGTGCAGTGCTGGCTTCAGAACGCAGGCTCAGGCTCTGGGCTCCCAACAGAGTAACGGAGGCACGGGAGCAGCAGACGTCCGTGATACATTGCTATTGTCGTGTTTCAGGATGACACCAGTAAGGGCAAGGGTAGGACCTAAGTGCCTCTGAGTGACACTGGGTCTTCAGTCCACCACCCATGGCATCACCGTGGCCAATGAAGAGTTAACACGAGAGCACAGAGAATAGAGGCGGCGGCAGCACACCCAGGACGGACCCACAGATCCCAGCCACCCCCGCACAGCTAAGAATTCCAAGAGGCAGTTATGCCCCCGAACCCTCCAGGCTCAATCTCTCTGTCAGCACCGGGAGCTGGGATTTATAGTGTTTCATGCAGCTTGCTGCTCGGCCCCTCGCAGGGACAATCGTAACTATTACAGCATCAATGAGCCTGTATTTCTGCCTGACGCACACCAGCCTGCTCCCCTCCTGACAGGGTGCTGAATCAGCTCTCGGCTGGGGGGCCCTGGCTGCAGTGGAACCTTGCTGCACAAGACAAGGGAGGTTGGGGGTAAGGGCAGCTTGCCGGGGCCAACTTACCACCCACCCCAAACCACCTCTACAGAAAAAAACAGCAAATCCTGGACATTGTGATGGCCCCCATCTTAACTCCTCTCAAACCCTGAGCTGCCCCGGTTGAGATGCTCACCTGACAAAAATCTTCTCCATTTCCTCCAGCCTGTACACCTCCTTCACCCTGCAGGGAGAGGGACGGAGAGAGGACAAGGGCTTCCTGGGGGGACATTCTTGTCCAGGCAGCAGCTGGTAGGCGGGAGGCTATGCCTGTCCTGGCCCTCTGCCCCC
>PVKM010025022.1:0-20183 GCA_004027735.1 Carollia perspicillata
CCCATGGGGAGCACCTCCCACGAGGTGCTCTAGAAAGAGGAGACTCAGGTTTCCCGGGGCGGGGGGAGGGGGGACTGGGGGGGGTTAGCATTCCCCAACTCTTTTTATTGAGTAGAGTTGAGTCAACCCTTCTATAGCAGATCACAGTGTTTGTATGATAAATTCTCATAGTGTCTGACAGAATGGGGAAGGACTATTGAGATCAAGAATTTTTGGTCACTGAATATGGTCTTCAAGCAAAATCTTAGGCGGTACCCCAGTATATGCTTCAGATTCAGGAGAAGTTGCTGCTGTGTGTTGGGCAAAGTGTGGGAGCCTGGCAGGGCCTCCACCCCTGACTCCCCCACCCCTACCCCTGAGACACAATCAGGGAAGTTCTAACATTAGTTGGAGGGCTATGTCAAAACCATTGACCTAGCACAGTCACATACCAGTGTCATTTTCCTTGACTGTCATCCAGCCCCAAACATGGACCCACATCAGGGCTTGCTGGTCCCTCTGCCTGGAATCCTCTTTTCCTTTCCTGGCTCCTAGTACATTCAGGTCTTGGCTCATATGTTACTGCCTCAAGGAGACCCTCCCCCCACCCTCTCTACAGGAACCCTCCTCCTGATTTAACTTTATCATCTGTTTATTTCTCCAACAGCCCTGCAAACTTTTTGAAATTACATTGTTTATTATTGATTACTTACTTTAATGTCACTAGGACATAAACTCCACTGGGGCAAGATCCTCTCTGTTTTATTCATTGCTATATCTCTAGTGCCCAAGGCTAATGCTGAGTACACAGTAACTGTTCAGAAAATATCTGTTAAATGAACGAGTTAAAGGGCCATGAATTAAATGGATCACTGACGGGCATAGGTCACTCAACCAGAACACAACAGAGTCAGGACTCCAACCCAGGACTTTGATGCTTCATCTGGTTCTTTTTTTTTTTTTAATTGATTTTAAAAAGAGAGAGAGGAAGGGGAGGAAGGGGGAGAGACAGACGTTGATTCGTTGTTCCACTTACTTATGCATTCATTGATTGAGTCTTGTATGTGTCCTGTCCAGAGACCAAACCTGCAACCTTGGCATATCGGAACGACTCTCTAACCAGGGCTCACCTAGTTCTTGCTTCCATTGGATCCATAGTGGCTAAGGAAACCGTATTGCTCATTTTCAGACTCTGAAGAACAAGTTTCTTGTGTGCTGATGAACTAAACAATCCTGAATTACAGGGTAAGGGCTCTGAATTTTAAAGGTTCAGAAAGAAAGGGGAAAATAGGGCTAAGGACAGACAAGAAAATTACCGGCCAGGCCTTGATACATGTCTCTATCTCTGGTAGGTAACTAAAGTCTTAGAGTACCTTTCTCTTCTTCATTAGAATTATTTTTGCTCTCCTAATATGCCCTTTATTATGGTTTCTTATTCATGCTTTCCTTTGATCATTTATGTATTTGGTCGGTCAGAAGGTTATCATCCATTAGTTTCTACAACTTCCCCTCCAGCTCTGGATCCAATTAGGTCTTGAATCTTCTTTGCAAACTGAGTCACTGTGATGTGAGAAGAAGGTGAGCATTGGTTATGGACAGGTGGAGTATCTGTCCCCTAGGAGCGCATTTTACCTTTTCCTCGCACAGCTGCTGCTGCATGAAACCCAGAGGAAAGACATCGATAAAGACTCTAGAACATTATGTACTAAATACATGTTAGTTCATCCTCTGGTTTTTTCTCTTTAATGGTTTCCCAGGGGTGGTAAAAAAATCTGTTGACTACAGCTATGTCATTTCATCCATTTATTCAACTAATAGTTACTGATTAATGACTATTCCACTCTATGCTTGCTAGGTATGGAAAAGTTATCTTAGTTCATGAGGTCATTATAATGGGTTGAATTTTTCTATGAGCCAAATAATGTTGCTCTGTTTCATAGCCCCAAAACAAATTCTTTTTTTAATTTAAAGAAAGTTTTTTTAATCCTCACCCAAGTATATGTTTGTTGATTTTTTTTTAAGAGAGAGAGGAAGGGAGAGAGGCAGAGAGAAACAGTGATCAGCTGCTTCCCACACTTGCCTTCACCAGGGATCAATCCCACAATCTAGGAATGTGCCCTGACTGGGGATCGAACCCACAACCTTTTGGTATACGGGGATGCTCCAACCAACTGAGCAACCCAGCCAGGGCCCAAGACAAATTCTTAAACTTGTAAATGTGTTATCTACTGCAAGGAGAACAGGTAGAAACGTGTTAATGATTCACTGTTCCCCATCCGGAATACCTTAGAGCCAAATCCAAACAATAATGGCACAGTATTTAAACCAAGGTAACTTTCTTTACCATATGATTATTGTTCTCCCCTTTGTAATCTTGATCTTGGAGACTTCATTTATGTTAAGCACAATGATTAACTCCTATTGATTACTATTCCATCACCAAAACAAAACAAGTCAAAAAAAGAACAAATATTTACTGGGCTTCAAAACTGTACTAAGTAACAAATAAACCATGATACCTGACCTTAAGAAAGTTTATAATTCAGTGGAAGAAAAATACACAATTATATAAAGAAACTATTAAAAATACTATTTTCAAAAAACATGATTCCAACAGGCAATAAAACCATTACTTGTGGCTAACAATTTTTCATTGTAATGTTAATCTTTATAGTTTTTATTTGTACTACAAAAACATAGCTAATCCATCAAAACAGTGATTTCAAAAAATTTATTGCTTAGAATGAGGCCAAAGGAAGTAGCATGGTCTGTTTTAACACGGACAGACTTGTGAATGACGTGAACACACCCTGAATGGTTTAATGATTGTATCTGTCTTCACTGTTCAGGACTGTGGCTGGTTTGGACAACATGAATCACAGGTGTGTGTGTCTTACTTATTGCTGCATTGTTCTCGCTAAAACATTGAAATCACAGACGGTACAACTGCATTTTGGGAAACTCCAATCCAAAAAATATTAATTTAAGCCTCTATAGTTAGTGTTGTGGGTGTTTCCTTAGGTCAAAACCTGTGAGGCTGGGATAGTTAATAGTGGTACAATTGGGTGTAAAGAAGATGAACACTCAGTGCTCAAAGAGAGTTTCCTCTCCCAGGTGAATGCCTGAAACCACCCCTCTCCGATAGCTGTGACCTCCAAGCTTCTGCCCTTTCCCAGCCCTGCCAGGGAGCTAAGGCTTCTCTCCCTGACTCTAGACTTAACTAGTTTTCCATCCTCCCCCAGCGCCCAGAATCTGAACATATGAAAGGTGGAAGAAAATCCCTTGCTTCCCCTTCAATAAGGGTTGCAACCCCACCCCTAAGTATGGAGTTCAAGCCACTTGCCCTGCTCCCTCCCAAGAGGGAGTTTCCCTTCTGCTTACTATTTGCCTAAGTAGATTCAGTCCTCTGCCTCCTTTTTTCTACCTGTGCTGAGTGTTGACGGGGATGTGAAGATGATCGGAGGTGGTCTCCTAGTGGAGGAACTAAGACTTGTACATACTGAATGCAAATTCAGTGTAGAAAGGGTTAAGTACAGCAGAAAAGAAATGTTAATACAGTTATTTCTAGATTATGAATGACTTTTCTTCTCCTCTTACTTTTTGTTTCCTCTACATATTTTCTACTAACCCATATATTATATTTAGCAAAGAAAAAACCCTGTGGTTTAAAAAAGGAAATTACAGGAGCAGATGTGCCTATATGCAAATGATATATGTCTGAACACGGACCCTAGAGGCACACACATACACACATACGTATATTCCCTGTCTCTGGTTACCACAGAAAATAAATGGCTGATGAATCTTTTTTTTAAGTGAGCATCTTCTTTTAAGTGGTTGTTTCACTTTTAAAAGTTGAACACAGTATTTCAATTCTTGTTTTTCGTATCTGGATATGCTCTAAGAACAGACTTTAGAAATGAGATACCCTGGGACAAAACTGAAAACCACTGAGCTTCTATGGAGGCCCTTCAGAGGGACAGTATCAGACACAAGTAGAAGAGGGTGAGGTGGTGGCATCCCTGATATAGTTAGATCTTATACCTGATGACTTCAGTAGCATGTCTTACTACCACCTAAAGAAAAATACAAAAAGCACTTGCATTAAATAGATAGCTACATTTACAATAAAAGACTATTTAAAAAGTCCTTAGAAATGCAGAAATGTAAAGGAGATGTTAGAAATAAATGTTAAGTTCAGATGAGAAATTTACAGGAGAACGAATGGCACCTGCTGACGTATGGCTCCCTCTGTGAAACCACACGTGCAGATTGCTACAGGACGAGCTTCACGCAGCCTCTGTTTAGGTCATCGCCACTTCATTTGAATGGCATGTTGTAGGTGGTATATTGACAGATACACAGACAGGTGACAGAGTACGTGGGATGACTTCTTGGAGGAGATAAGACTTTGGTGAAATTCGTGAGAACAGAGTGAACAAAGCTAGAAGCAGGTAAACACAGGGCATATTTAGAAAAGGACAAACCTGTGGACAAACTTGTTCAATTTGTCTAGACTACTAGGCGAATGGAGGATATGATTATTAAGGTAGGTGGGAACCTACTTTAATCATGATGGTCCTTAAGGGGCAAGTAACTCTCCTCAGGGATGAACTGACCAATAGTTCTTTGCCCTGCAGCAGCACCTGGGCTCTCAGGTGGAGGTCCTGGAAAGAGGTAGGCAAGTAATAAAAAAATCTGGTTGTGCCTCTCAAGAACTAATGCCCTTCCCAGATCTAGGCTTCTAAATGGGACCTGGAGGAGCCATTAGTCTCCTAGACCACGGGCCTTGTTTGACAGAGGAAAAAATGAGGTCCAAAGACATGTGATGCTTAATCGGGCCTTAGAATCCCATATGATCTGCCCAGAGCCAGCCATGACACTGAGCAGAGTATCCAGTGGACAGCAGACAAACTACTCAATAACCACTGTATTTGTTGACAGATTTATATATTCAATTTGCCAGGCACGGTGAAAGTGTCTTTCAAATACAAGATGTAACCAACCTTCCCAACTACCCAGTGGTCATTACTTCACCTCTAATGGATGAAACACTGAAGCTATATAAGAGGCACTAAAGCAGGTCTAGGACTCAAACCTAGGTTTTCTTTCTGCTATACCCTAGCTCAGTGGTTTCCAAATGTGGTCCTTGGAGCAGGAGTAGTCCATCACATGGAAACTTGTTATAAATACAAATTTTCGGGCCCTACATCAGACCTACTGAATTGAAAACCCTGGGGACAGGGCCCAGCAATCTGTATTCTAACAAAGCCCCTGGTGATTCTCATGCACCAAGATTCAGAACCACAGTATAGATACATGGCTAATTGATGCAGGAGGGATTTGTAGTCTCCAAGACTGCTTTCTTTTTCCTAGCTAATCCTAGACAAGCCAAGAAGTAGCACTTGCACAAGACCTTGAGTGATGCAGAACTGCCCTTCCCCTTCCCCTCAAGGATGTTGGCTTTCGGGTAGAATTTAGCTGACCCCACATTCTACAATGTAGTCCTGGCATGGTCCTCATCCAGAGACAAGCTGCCTGGCACTTTTTGAGAGCACAAAGGATGTAAACTCACAAATTCAAACTGCTTATTTCAAGGCAAATCACCACCATAATCACTGCTACTACATGAGTGTTGGGATTTATACCCACTCAGATGAAAGATGGTTGGAACAATTCAGCCTGGGGAAGAGGTGTGTTAGACAGGCCTACCCCACTGGGGGACATTAAGCATAATGAAGAACACAGGTGAAGATAAATGTCTCTCTCCCATTACCCAGCCATGCTTTTCATGGGAAGGAAAGGAGCAACTGTAGGCAAGAGTGAGACTTTCCCATAGTGGACTTGGGCACAGACTCCTGGGGTGGGAAACACCGCCTTTCTGCAGGGGTGGAAGAGAAAGAGTAGAGGCAGGTATTATTCCCTAAGAGTCTGCCCAGAGCCTTGGGGGCAGGAGTCAGAAGGGCAGGGGGCAGTGCTGAAACACCAGCCAGCAGGAAAGAGTTGAATCTGCAGTCTGGAAATCTTTGCAAAAGGGCTAACAGAGTCCTGAAACAGTGAGCCTCAGAGCTGCAAGGTCACCAGGCTCCATGCCAAGAGAACGGAAAATCCCTGGGCCTCTCCAGAAGTGAACTCCCTATTTCCACAACCCCCCTCCAGGGAACCCGGGTCATTGACCCCCAGGTGTGAGGATCAGGCTATGGTCTTTGTTTTTGTGTGCTTGCCTCGTGCCCTGGGCACAGAGTTCAGAAACTGGTGTCTGCCTGGATACACATTTTTATTCCTCATCTGTACACAGCCAGGCTGGGTCTCATTCAAGCAGCCAGGACCTTTCCCCTTCAGCTGTAAGTTTCCTAGAAATGTGACCGCCCAGTGTTGATTCAAATAGGGCTTAGTCCCTAGGGATAGCAGGGCAGGGCAGGGTTGATATTATTGGACCTTTAATGCCCCGCCCTCTCTCTGTCCCTCTGGTTTTCACACTAATCTACATAATTTAATGCCCATACACACCTCTGCTGTGAACTGCCTTCAAGGGGGTTAGGGATCAGGGTGAGGAACAGAAATCTTGCAAAGCCCGTGACTTGTCTCAGTTGCCACAACAGAATCTCTGTTTAACCAGACCCTAGGCTAGTTCGGGCAACCACTGAAAGCCAATGCCTTCCTTACCCCACAGCCTCCAAGCTCAGGAGCTCTGTGCTTTCAGACCTTGAGGAGCAGTCAACAGGACAGAAGATCCAAATCCTTTGCTGAGGTCTCCCCTCTCCTGGCAGTTGTAGGAGTGGCTTGAAGATCAGTTTGGGGGCCAGAGGGAGGGAGTGGTAGGCAAACTTTCTGCTCAATACAATTTCCACCGGTGTTCCCAAACCCCAAGAGTTCAGTGTTGCCTGTGCATGCTTTTCACAGCAATAGCAGCCAGCTGCAGCGGTAGGGGTCGGGGGTGGTGCTTTCAATGTGAGGTAGAGAGATAGAAACAGAGAGGGAAGAGAGAGAGGAGGAGGGTCAGCGAGGATATGTATATGGGAAAAAGACTGAGAAACAAAAAAGAGCCTTGTTTTGTTTTTCCATTCTCTATGTGATTGGCAGTGTTTTTCCTCCTCCCTTAAGAAGTCAGCTTCCTCCCCTACCATCCTAATGTGACCTACTTATCTACTCCCTTAAAGGGAGGTACCTTGGAAGGCGTCTCCGTCTAGGGCAGTTCTGTCTGAGTCTCAAAGAGACAAGCTCTCTAGTAAGTGAAATCCAGAAGCTGTAAAATTGCAGGGCTAGTGGTAGGGAGGTGAGGCAAGGCTGGGGAAAGAAAGGAAATAGAGGTTAGAGCCCTGAGGAGAGTGTTCAGTGGTGTGCCCTAGGACTTTGGGACTATTCGCCCCACGGCTACAATGAACAGGTTTGGACCCAGCACAGAATAGTGGAAGCAGCTGTCGTTGACTCCTGGAGAGGGTGTCCAAACAGAATAAAAATAAAATCCCAGTTTTGCAAGTTTCCTGCTTTCTGCTCCTAGTTTACTGAGCTGTTTTATTTCATCTCTGAGCCCCAGTTTTCGTATCTGCAAAGTAGAGACAGTAATTTCTACCTCAGAAGACTGATGAAAAGATTAAATGATTTACTCCACCCTCTGTTCACTCCTAAAGAAAACTCAACTACGCCCCAGAACAATGGCACATAAATCATAACAACTATCATTTACATACATCTATTTTGTAGGAGGCACTCTATGTATAGTTTATCTCCATTCTGTGAGGAATGTATTATGACCATTTTACCAATAAGGAATCTGAGGCTCAGAGAACTTAAATTGTTAGGCAAAGTCACACAGCTAGCAAATAGCAGAGCTGAGGTTGGCACTCATGCCTGTCTGACTCAAAGCATGTCCTCTTAAATATCTCCCCTAGACAGTCACGTCACTGGCCTTAATGACAAAGGAAATGGCAAAACTCTTCTTCCCAAATATTAAGTAAATTTAGAATGCTGAGTCACATTGGGCCCCTGAGAAATCAAAGAATAATTGGGTTGTATAATGCTATCATTTTATGTTAATCTTGGCAAGGAGGAGAGATTGTCTTGCAGTCTGGAGACTATAAACACCTATCTGGTTCTAGCCTCTGGGCCTTCAATCTGGCTTCCCTCCAATCCATTCTCCTCATTGTAGCCACAGAGAACATTTTCCTGTTTCTATCACTGGTTCCCAGCTGCCTTCAGAATTACATCCAAACCCAGTGTGGCCAAGGCCTATCCTGTCCTTTGTGGGCCCTAAACTTGAAAAACCCAATCCCATTTTTTGTCAAATGTGTTAAAATACATCTAGATCACTTACCAAGTGTGAATTTTTTATGTAAACATTTTGAAAGGGTTTTTCATTAAATGCATTTTGGAATAATTAATTTAAATGTTTAGTTTTCATGTGTAGGTGCCAATAATTTTTTTGGGGTCTCAAATATTTGGGGCCTTCGGGAAGCTCCTAGTCCTAAGGGCTGTGCATGTGGTGCCTAGTGGGTGGAACAGCCCTCTGTGTGGCCCCATCCACTTCCGCTGCATGCCAGGCTTTTGTAAATACTGTTTCCTCTGCCAAGAATTTTGTTCCTCCTTTTTCAGCTGTACCCTGATTATACCATTCTCCCCTCCCTCGTTGCACAGAAATGTAATTATTTTGACCTAAGTTCATAGATGCCCAGCCTGTTTCTTTATGTGTAAAATTGGAGTAATAGTGGTACCTACTTCATATGGCTATTAAGAAGATAAAATAAGTTTTAGTACACCGAAGCCTTGCTACACAAAGTATGATTCATGGACCTTCACCCGGGAGCTTGTTAGAAATGCAGAATCTCAGATACCACCCCGGACACATTGAATCAGAATCCGTAGGTTAACAAGATCCACAGATGATCCCAATGCATATTGAAGTTTGAGGAGCACTGTGCTAAAGTGCTTAGAACAGCAATGTTCTTTTCTATTTTTTAGAAAGTATTTATTTATTTTTTAGAAAGACAGGAAGGGAGGGAGAGAGGGAGAGGAACATTGATGTGAGAAACATCGCTTGGTTGCCTCCTGTACACACCCTGACCAAGCACAGAACCTGCAACTGAGGCACTGAACCAGCGACCTTTCGCTTTGTGGGACAATGCCCAACCAGCTGACCCACCTGCACTGAGCCATCAGTAAGGGCAGAACAATGATTTTCAACCTTTTTCACCTCATGGCACACATAAACTAATTAGTGTAATTCTGCAGCACACCAAAAAATGTATTTTTGCCAATCTGACAAAAAAGGTATAATTTTGATTGTTTTACCAAAAAAAGTTATTACCTACCCTTTTTGCTCCAATACAACTTTCGAAAAATTCAGGTGCCTATATTTGTATATACGGATTGTGGGTACCAAGGATTAACCAATCAGATGCAACCTAATTATGCCACATGATGAATAAGATGAAACTCTATTATATGCCCTGTGTATTTATGGTTCAAGACACGGCATTCACACTGGGAGTCTATTGTTGTGTTGGCTTTTGTCATTTTTTAATTTGACAATCTAAGGGGAAAAAGGTCAGTGCCCCTGACTAAATAGTCAGGTTTTGTATGTTTTAAAAATTCTTGTGGCATACCAGTTTGCACTAGCTGAATCTAATTTAGTGCAAATTGCTGAATTAGAACAATGCCTGTTACAAAATAAACACTAGATAAATGACAACCATTATTATTGTTATTATTGTCATGATCGTCAAAGGTCAGGTTTGCAGTTTTCTTTCGCACCTTACTTTTAACTTCAAAACTCTCATCAGTGGTTTGCAAACCGAGCTCCTGGGGAACACTGGCATACCTGGGACCTAGACCTGGCATTTCAGCCTAATGCTAAGGTTACAACCAAATGGGGGTTGCTGCACTCACCTTCCCTCCAGGACACAGATAAAGAAATAGGCAAATGCAACATGTGGTGTAATAAGGGCTACCAAAAGAGGATGCACGAGTCCTGCAGGAGGCAGCTGAACCAGGTTGTGGGGTCAAGGAAAGTGCTGTGCATTCTACTGCCTGAAAGATGTTTCAGTAACTTAAAATTCCCCTGCAAAGTGACAAAGTGGTCTCTACCTAAACAATGAACTAACTGCATCCAGGTGTAAGAGGGCCTGGAAAGGCCTTCAACTTTGCTCTAGGAAGTAGAATACTGTCTTTTCCCAAAGCAAACAAGGGAACCATGGGAATTTGAGTCTAGGCAGTACTTGGTGTCCAGGTACAAGCTTCCTCACTTAGAGAAAACTTCAGCTTTATTGCAAACCAGACCCTCAGGAGCTGTAAAATTCTTAGTCTCTCAGAGCCTCGGTTTCCTCATTTCCAGAACTAGAACAATCATTCACCTCCCTACAGGAGTCTTCTAAGGATTAAGTGAGAGAACAAAAGTAAAGTTCCAGACACAGAGAAGGGGCTGAAGGACTTGTCCCTTCTCTTCTCCCTAGTTCGAGCATGGTGTGGCAGCTGGATGGATTTAGTCCTGACGGCTGGAGCTTCTACACTGCACAATATTTACTCTTACAAGTACCACCCTCTTTTCAACTCCCCCAACCTGGTCTGGAAGGCTGAGATACACTGCAACCGTGTCGTCTGCAAGCTGGAAGGGAGAGGATCAGTTAGTGTCACTGATGGAGTCGTTTTGGAGTCGTTCTGGAGGGAAGACAAGGCGCACTGTTTTCCCGGAGCCCCAGACAGCCCTTGATGGATGGATGCTCTGAAAGCTCCTGAACAGACCTGGCACAGTGCAGCCTCGGCCAAAGTCCGCCTGCCTTCCTGTCCTTAAGCGGTGCATTCCCTGGTAGGGACCTTCGTGGAAATATGAATATTATTTTCGTAAGGGGAGCCCTATGTCCTCTGCCTTCCCCCGCCCAAACTGGCCCCGGAAAGGCAGACGGTCCCTGAACGGAAAAGGCTGAGCTGTAGGGCAGCCGCTGATTGGCTGAGAGAAGGCCGGGACAAGTCGGTGGGGCTAGCTGGAGGAGGGGTGGGGCGAGGGGGGACCCAAGGGTGGGGCAGGCAGGGCTCTGGGGCACGCCTTGGCGGGAAGATGGGGAGGACGTGCAAAGAATCAGCTGACTCTGGCTCTGCGCGCTGGGAAGGTAGAAGGTGGCCTAAGGATAACCTTTCCTCCTCCAGCTCTGGGGCCTTCCCCGCTTTGGCCTTCAGTTTATGTTTCCTGGCTTATCTCTTTCTTCCCCCGCCACTGAGATCCAAAGCAGTCTTAAACCTTTTTGAAAGCAAAATAACCCCCTCGCATCCCCACCTCAGCTCGGCTCAGCCTTTGGCTCAGTCTGTAGGGCAGTCTTGCTGGCTTCGGAGTAGGGGAGGGCAGGGAGACCTTTTCCCGTCTCTCCCTCTCGGGAGCGGACTTTCCGGTCCGGTAGGTGGAGCCCACTCAGGGCTATTTCGGTTCCTTATTTGCAGAGGAGCCTTCGCTTTCCTGCTTAGATCCCCATAAGCTTTCCTTATGTTGTTAATAATAATAGCTACCACTTTTGAAGCACTTGCCCTGTATCAAGCAGGCACTTGACATATATATTTTCCTGGTATTTCTGGACAACTGTGCATCATTAACCCCATTTTACAGATGAAAAACTTGAAGTTCAGAAAAGTCAGATTGCTGAATGTCACGGCTATAGTAAGCGGTTCGACTGGGATTCGCGTCCTAGGCTGGCTGACTCTAGCTGAGCACTTGTACCCTGCCTGCCATACTCTGGATGAGGCTTATGCCAGGACTATGTTGTAGCACGTGGTGTTCAGCTAAAGTCTACCCTAAAGCCACACTGGTTTCTTTTAAAAAACAAAAATTCAGTAAAGTAAATTTGAAGATCTAACCGGCTTAATTGAAAGATTCATGAGTGGAGCGGCATGCCATCCAGGAAGTAGAGCTGAGCATACAAAGTGGAAGGTTTTTATAGGCAGGAGCTGATGGGGACAAGAAAGCTATTATGGCCAGGGGAATGCAGACTAAGGCCAGTTAGAATGGCAGAATGGCTATAATCAATAAATATACAAACAGCAAGTGATGGTGAGGATGCAGAGAAGCAGGGAGCCCTGGTGCACTATTGGTGGGGATGAGGATTAGTGAAGCTGTTACCAGAGAAACTCGAAACTCATTCTTCTGGTAAACGTGGTAAAGAATTGCAGATCAGCAAGTCTAGTACTGTGTGAGCAGGGTTTGTTAGTGATACGTTCTAGTGGAGGAGAAGGGGCCTTGCCAAGGTCGGGGAGCAAGGCAAAACGCCTGGGTGGCAAAAAGCAAGAGTGGCAAGATCAGGGGTGGCAAGAGCATCAGGTCCTTTGTTCCCAGGACTTGTATAGTTGGCAGGATGGGGGTGGAGGTACATGTTGATTGATGAGCAGAGGTGGTACCAGCTTGGAGTGGGGATGGGGTACTACCTAACCATAGGTATGCGTGGGGGTCTGGTAGCTTGAATCCTCATCTTGCTCCAAATTACCCTTGTTCCTCTTGTCACAAAACAGACACTGATAGGAGGCAGTTAATTAAAGTTGAGGCAGTTACCTAAAGTTGTTTATGGGCTCTTTATGTGAGCATTGGGGACCCCCTCATAAAATAGTGACCAGAGGCAGACAATTAACCAAAGTTGTTTTATGAGCTTCTTCTTTGGGCACTGTTGACCCCTTCTTATTCCCCCTTGCAGACCTCTGGATGAATACAGATTCAAAGGCTTTCTTTCCCTGATAGTTGAAACAATACACACAGAATTTCAAGGGCTCCCCTCCTCAGTGCTAGCTTGGTGTTTCTTACGATGTTGGAACACCTGGCGATATTATTGGATCAGGCTCAGAACTGCTGAATTAGGGTGAGACTTGTCTCCCTCCTCTTCCTTGCTTTAGTTTGCTATCTATCCTACCTAACAAAGCCACTATGGAGAGCTGTGTGGAGAATCCTCAAAAAATTAAAAATGGAACTGCCTGGTGACCCAGTGATTCTGCTTTTGAGTATAAATCCCAAAAAAGCCAAAATACTAATTTAAAAGAGTGCGTACAGACCCATGTTCATTGCAGTGTAATTTAAAACAGCCAAGGTATGAAAGCAACCCAAGTGCCTAGGCTTGTGCATAAAAATGTTGTGGTACATATGTACAATGGAATATTAATTGGCCATGAAAAAGAATGAAATCTTACCATCTGCAACAGCATGGATGGACCAGGAGAGTATTGTGCTAACCGAAATAAGTCAGACAGAGAAAGACAAATACCATATGGCTTCACTTGTAAGTGAAATCTAAAGAATGAAATAAACAAACAAACAAAACTGAAACAGACTCAAAGACAGAGAACAGACTAATGGCTGCCAGAGGGGAAGGGGTTTGGGAGACTGGGTGAAAAAGATGAAGGGGATAAGAAACAAATGGGGAGTTACAGAACAGTCATGGGGATGTACAGGACAGCATGGAATATAGTCAATAATATTGTAATAGCTATGCATGGTGCCGAGTGGGTAGTGGAAATTTGGGGTGGGGGGTTACACTTTGTAAAGTGTGCGATTATCTAATCACTACGCTGTACATCTGAAATTAATACAAAATAATACTGAATGTAAACTGTAATTGAAAATGAAGTTTAAAAAAGAAAGTCATTAGCAAAACAAAAGGAAGGATTGTTTCATTATTTTTTCTTATGGGAAGGGGGCGTGTCTCATTAGACAGATTGCCTCAATTTCCTTGAGGGGATGGGTTATAAAGGGTTCATGGAACACATTACTTCTGTGTTACTAACTGGAAAATCCCAGATTGATAGATTAAGAGTACATTCCCGGAGAAGGTTAAAACTGCCATGAAGTCAGGTACTAAATCTAGGTTCAGTATCATGGACTTGAGCATAAGCAACTTCATTTTGAGCCTGTGGTTTTCTCTTTTAACACATCAAAGACATTTTTAGGGGCTAGACTAGGAAATAACCTAACGCTAGAGCAATACTGAAAAAGATTTCCCCTAGTGCCTGTTTCTTTAGCACAGGGATCTCAACAGAGCTAGTTAGTGATCTGGAATTCTTTTCTGACTTCTGTGAGAAGCATCCTAGCTTGGGGCACATTCCTCCTTCCATCCTCCTGATCCTTTGCCAACCTCTAGGTCCATCCATGCTGTCACAAATGGTAAGATTTCAAATGGTTTGCTTTGAAATGCATTGGGTAGCTCAGTGGGTTAGAGCATTGTCCTGATATGCCAAGGCTGTGGGTTCAATCCCTGGTCAGGGCACACAAAAGAATCAACCAATGAATTCATAAATAAGTGGAATAATAAATCAATGTCTCTCTCTCTCCCTTTCTCTCTTTTTCTGAAATCAATAAATTTTTTAAAATACAATGGAAAAAAAAGGATTTCGAATGGTTCAAGTGGTGAACACTGCAGAGAAAGAACAAAGCATTTCTATTCATCCAACACCTCACCAGGTGGCACTCACTTGCAAATCAGTCATAAATATCATCAATCTAGAAAAGTGGAGAGTGAGACATGAGGAACAACTCAGTGTAGTCACTTCCAGGAGCTCCGAGTGCTTGAGAAGTACAACAATCTCCCAGGTCCTACCTACATGCCCCCACAGAACAGACACAGCCCATGTCCCCAGGACAACCCTCTTCTTGGTGAGTGGGTAGGGCTGCTTAAGAAGTCGTAAGTGGTAGCTTTGAAAACCAGGGAGCATTATACACATGGAAGGCAGGGCTTTTGTTCTGACGAAACATCCATAAAGCAATGTCTAGTTTTTATTATTTAAAAAATGGTACAAGCAATTTGTCAAATAATTACATCTAGTGAACAGAATTACATAAGAGAAAAGCCTGAAAACCACCTGGAGGACCCTTACCTTAAGATCCCTGGACATAGGGTGTGCAACAGTTTGGGAAGATCAGTTCTCGTCCTCATCTCCAACTCTGTCCATCTGGTAGTGAAGTGGGGAGGAGACATCTGTGGCATTTGAGCCACAGTGGGCTGAGGTGGGGAGTACTCTCCATTCACTTATGAGTAAGCACAGTACAAACTGGACATTTAAAAATAAAAGAGACTGTTATAAGGGGAAGAGGAATAGAAGTTATCAAGCCCTTGGGATGAGTTCATGATTAGTTGAGCACTGAAGGTCCTGAAGTCTTTGAAGGGAAGGCCTCAGCAAGCAGAGTGCTGTTTCTCCAGGGTGTGTCATATTAGAACTACATTTTAACTTTTTTCAGGCCAAAAATATTTACCCTGTTCTAAAGCTTCAGTTTCCACATTTGTAAGATAAAGAGGTTGGATCTGATGGCTCCTAGGCTGCCCTCAAGTTTGGAAACTCTTGATTCTGCAGTGCTCAGATAGTTTCATGAAGTGATGCACAACTCCTCCCTCCCAATGTGTTGTTAATCATCTGACCAACTGCTCCTGCTGTATGAGATCATCACTGCCAGTTCCAAGTGCATTTGGCTGCCAGAGGGCAAACAATCCATGTGTGAACGGGGGTGTATATTGCTGTGACAATAGGTCTGGCAAATCTGAGGCACGTTGATTTAATCTGGAATAGGACTAAATGCAGTGAAGTCTCCAATACACCACTGGACAACAGGGCCTGGGGCAAAGCCTCTGAATTTCTTTTCAGTCAGCAAGAATCATAAGGCCTCAGGGCTTGGGGGAGCCAAGAATCATAGTCCTAGAAAACTTACACGGAGGATCCTCAGAAAGTTACCAGGTCTGCCCCCAGCCCTCATATGATTCATTACATTGGCACCATCGTCAGCCTAGTCCATTAAGCTGAGGTTCCACTTGATACGATCCACAGTTGGGGCTAAAACCGTCTGCAGAAGGCACTTGGAGAGATCTATGTATATCACATGACTAAATACAGTCACGGCAAATGGTCATGATCTCAAAGTGACAACCCACACATAGTTTCCAGAAGGCATCAGTGGCCCCTTATAGGTACCACAAACTTTCAAATCCATAGATGAAGCAATAGGTTAGTATGAGGAACAGGATTTTTCTTCTTTTTAGTAAATTCTTACACAATGTTCTGAGTGCTATCACTGAAGTATATGAAAGATGTAGAAGCGCAGAGAAGGGAGGAAAGCGGTAGGGAAAGGGGGCACATTTATTGAACACTATCAGCGTAGTGGTTAGGAGTACAGGCAATAGAGCTAGACTGCTTGGACTTAAACCCTGGGTCTTCCACTTCTAGCTGAACTGTCTAACCTAAGGCAAATTACTTAACCTCTCTGTGCCTGTTTCTTATAGGACTATTATGAGGGTGAAACAAATTAATTTACATAAAACACTAAGAACCATGCCTGACCCATACAAGCGCTATATAAATGTGACTTAGTGCGGCAAGTCCTATGCTAACTGCCTTACACATATTATTTGTTTAATAGCAACAATTCCTTTTGAAAAGGAAAACACAGCAAATTACCAAGTTCTAGTATACTAGTTATAACAATGTCTGTGACTAGGGGTATGTATGGGGAAGGAAATATTTGGATACATAGACAAAGCCCTTGTTTCTTTTACCAGTTCCTTCTACGTAAAGGGCTTCATACTATGTCTGATTGCCCTTTTTTGGACACAATAATATGAATCAGAAATCTCTCCATGTCAGAATATGTAGCTGCACCTCAACCTTTTAACTGCTACATAGCATTACACAACATGGATATACAGTAGATTCTTTACACATTCTCATATAGTTACTGTGCATCTAATGTTTACTGTGCACAGTACAGCACATGGGAGGAAACACAGGGTAACAAAGCAACACAGAGCATGGTCCCCCAAGAAGCTGGTAACTTTTGGGGGAAATGTGGAACTTAGATGAAATAATCAGAGACCAGTACAAGGAGGTATGTAATAAAATATTAAATTGAATTTAAAACTAAGTGTCAATCTAGTGATTTAATAGGAAACAACACATTGTGTATGAAAATAGAGCTGAGGACCTGACTTCTGAAAGTCCTGGCTGAGATAGAGAACAAATCTACCCATTAGTTCTTCCAGCCTCTTGAAAAATTACTCAAGACAAGAAGGACAAGTCTCCACTCCCTTAACAAGCTGCAACACAGCAGCATGTTGGTGTCTGGTTGGGAGGAGGAATGCAGCAGGCCTAGGTGATCCCTGCAACTTGCTGGGCATGTGGGCAGCACCTTCCTTCTAAAGCTGTGCGGGAGATCGTTCTCACCCCTGTCTTCTGATAAAGGCTCATGTTGTTCTCCTTGAATTCCCAAGTGGTGCAGATACTTCAAGGCACTGCAACTCTGCTCAAGGAATCGGAATGGGTACTCCCTTTTTTGAGGTCCCGAGAACATGGTCTCCACTTGGGAAGAATTTGCAGGGTTGTGAAAGCTGTTGTACCATAGGGCCAAGCTGGGGACATTCTGTGCTTAGGTATTCATAAGCTTTTGCCAACGCTGTATTTCTTTTACTCCACCCTAAGCACTAATCACCACCTAAGTCAGTAACACCTGGTTGCTAAAGAGAATTAGATCGTGTCAAAGCCCACACTTGACATTCCTTTTGCAAGGCCCTACCCAGCAGCATTTTTAATACCTTGGTTGGAGTAAACCTTTTGACCTCACCCTTGACCACTTATACTTCTATACATGCCTTTCTGTCTATACTGATGGGATAGTCAATAATAGAAAACTATTTACTGGGCACTTACTATATATTTAGCTCTGTGTAAAGCATGGGGTTAGGGATATTGGGGGAGGGAGGTTTATAAGAAAAATGAAACATGGCTCTGCCTTTGGGGGCTTCAAACTTTGATACATACAAGAACACAACACAGTACATCCTGTAGTGGTCAAGGTAGGTGGCATAGACAACAGGCTTGCCCACATCACTTCCCAAATAATCACCTCTCAGGTCCTTCTGGCACCCCTGGAGCCTGAGTTCAGTGAAATAGGATGACCCAAGGTGGCAAACAGATCAACATTTTGCTCACAGTGTCACAAAAAGTCAGTGTTTCCCTGGTCACTTGGGAACCAAAATGACTGTTCCAATTTTTTCTCGAACTTTTTATTTTCCGATACAGAAAAACAGAAAGACTTAGTACAATGAATGTCTTTAAACTCCTCACCTATATTCATCAATATTGCCACACTTATTGTATCTCTTTCCACAATACACAATCCCACCTCACCCACACCCCCCATTTAAAGTACGTTGTAGACATCATCCCTGAATACTTCAACATGTATCTTCTTTAAAAAAAAAAGTAGTTTCCTGCAGAACCCTGATATCAGTATCACTTGGAAGAAAATTGACTTTGACATAACGTTCATGTTCGTTTTAGCCAATTATTCCCAAAACAACGCTCTCTGTAGCTCTTTTCCTTTTTTTTTTCCCCCAGGCTCTTTTCCTTTTTCAGAATTAAAATATAATCAAAGATTAGTCACCATGATTGCTGTCCCGTCTCTGAAGTCTCTTTTGATCTGCGGTAGCACTGTAATTCCCGTTTTTGTCCTCTCATCATCTTGACATTTTTGAAGACTGTAGATCAGTCATATTGGAGAACGACCCACTATTTGGATTTGTCTGATTATTTCCTCATGATCGAATTTAGATTCTATCTTTTTGTGGTAAAATATCTTTACCATAAAATTCACCATTTTAACCATGCTTAAGTATATCACTCAGTGGCATTAGGTACAATAATAATACTATGCAATCATTACCACTACCACTGTCTATTTCCAGAAAGTTTTCATCATTCCAACAGGTATTCCATTCTCATTAAACAATAACTTTATTTCAACCTCCTCCCAGCTCCTAGTAACCATCATTCTACTTTCTGTCTATGAATTTGCCTATGTAGACACATCATATGAGTAAAATTTGTTGTTTTGTATCTAGCTTATTATTAGTATAATGTTTTCAAGTCTCATCCATGTTGCAGCATGTGTCAGAATTTTCCTCCTTTTTATGGCTGAATAAATTTCCTTGTATGTATATACCACATTTTGCTTATCCATTCATCTGTTGATGGGCACCTAAGGTGTCTAACTTTTGGCTGTTGTGAATACTGTTTCTACGAACATTGGTGTACAAGTATCTGTTTAGGTTCCTGCTTTCAGTTCTTTTAGGTATATACGTACAATACCTAGGAGTAAAAATGCTGCATCACATGATGACTCTATGTTTAACGTTTTTTAGTACATTTTAGTGATTTTGCTATTACAGTTGTCCCATTTTTTTCTTCCCTTTATTCCACTCCATCCTGCACCCCCTCCGACCAGCATTCCCCACCTCTGAGTTCATGTTCATGGGTCGTACATGTAAGTTCTTTGGCTTCTCCATTTCCTATATTATCTTTAACCTCCCCCTGTCTATTTTCTACCTATCGGTTGTGCTTCTCATTCCCTGTACATTTTCCCCATTCTGCCCCCACCGCTCCCCGCGGATAACCCTCGATATGATCACCATTTCTGTGATTCTGCTCCTCTTCTAGTTGTTTGCTTAGTTTCTTTTTGTTTTTGTTTTTTAGGTTCAGTTGTTGGTAGTTGTGAGTTTGTTGTCATTTTATTGTTCATAGTTTTTGATCTTCTTCAATTTCTTCAATAAGTCCCTTTAACATTTCATATAATAAGGGCTTGGTGGTGAAGAACTCCTTCAGCTTTACTTTGTCTGGGGAGCACTTTATCTGCCCTTCCATTTTAAATGATAGCTTTGCTGGATAGAGTCATCTTGGATGTAGGTCCTTGCCTTTCATGACTTTGAATACTTATTTCCAGCCCTTTCTTGCCTGCAAGATTTCTTTTGAGAAATCAGCTGATAGTCTTATGGAAATTCCTCTGTAGGTTAACTCTCTGCCTTTTCTCTTGCTGCTTTTAAGATTCTCTCCTTATCTTTAATCTTGGCTAATGTAATTATGATGTGCTTTGATGTGTTCCCCCTTGGGTCCAATTTCTTTGCAACTCTCTGAGCTTCCTGGACTTCCTGGAGGTCTAGTTCCTTGGCCAGATTGGGGAAGTTCTCCTTCATTATTTGTTCAAATAAGTTTTCAATTTCTTGCTCTTCCTCTTCTCCTTCTGACACCCCTATGTTTTGGATGTTGGAATGTTTAAAGTTGTCCTGGAGGTTCCTAAGCCTCTCCTCATTTTTTTTTGAATTCTTGATTCTTCATTATGTTCCCATCAAATGTTTATTTCTTCCTTCCGTTCCAAATCTCTGATTTGAGTCCCAGTTTCCTTCCCTCCACTGTTGGTTCACTGTATATTT
>PVKM010025023.1:0-20212 GCA_004027735.1 Carollia perspicillata
TACTGTTTTGTACTAGATTCAGTTACACAAGTGAATCATCAACCAAGCTAGATAAGAACTCAGAACTCATATGTCTGAAAACATATCCTCTTGACACCCTTAATGTCAGACCATTTCTCAAAGCTACCAAAGTTTGAATTCCCTTACAATGAACAAAATATAGAGTACATAAACATTTTGGCAATAAGGCTATTTCAAACAACAATAATTAATACATGGTGTACTAAACCAAGTTGATCAATACTCTCTTTTTCTCTCTAAATATATTGCAGTAAACTCAAGCCATGCATTCATTTTGTTAAGCTCTGTGAATTCTCATCAGTTCTGGGAACTACCAGTTTTATGTATATTGATACTTGGCTCCAACTTAAAATGAAAAATCAATAGATTAGGGGAAGAAATGTGCCTTGTTCTCTAAATATTTCCTCTCTCTCTTTCTTCTCTCTCTCCACCCACTCTCCTCACAATGACCAAAGTTTTGAAGCCAGGGTGATACAGTTTTAAATGCAAAGGACTAGTGAAGTCCTTTCCAAAAAATAGTGACAACTAGCATCTGTCACTCTATTAATTTCACACTGTTCATTGGATGGAATCCAGGTCCCAAAGATCTGTCAGTTTTGCTCACTAGTTGGTTGTTCCTTGTCAATTGTATCTCCACTGGGTAATACAGCTGTATAAAACATAGTAGCAGAGATTATAGATTTCCCTCCAATTCCTTATTTTAATCTGGGTTTATGGCTCCCCAGAATAAAGAGCAACATTTTTCCAGTAGTCAATCTATTAAGTGGAATGTAAGAACAAGTGGCAGGCAGAAATTCCAGGAGTGGTCTTACAGGGGAGTGCCCCTTTTTCCCACTTCTTCATATGCTCTGAAATGAGACGTGGCAGCAGGACCTTAAGCAGTGATCTTGGATTGTGAAATAGGACACAGGGCACATAATGAAGCAAAATGATGAAAAGAAACTAGATGAACCAGTTGGGGCACCATATCGTTCCTTGGCTGCTTTTTTTCTGCCTTCTTTTCTGTGAGAGAAAAATCAATCTCCACATCAATTAAACCATTGTTATCTGAGGTTCTCAGTCATGTGCAGCCAAATTCATCCTGCTACAAACATAAAAGTTCAATGAATATCTTTCTTTTGTCTAGATTTGGAATTTCCAATGTCCAAATGATTAGTACTCTTAAAAAAAGAACACATTTCACATTGCATTTGTCATTTGATAAAATTGATCCTTTCTGGTCACCTCTTCTGAACTCTATTTAATACACTAAAATATGTCTCTAAAATAATTGAAAGAAAAGACACATTTTTTTAAAGAAAATAAAATCTGCGTGGTGCTAATACCACTAAAGCTATACACTAATGCTTTTGGGACTTCATTGAAACATTAAACATTTGGACAACACCCGATTTATTAATAATATGCAGTCACAAACACCTAATACAATTCTAAGCATAATCCAAATATCTCCCATCCTTGAATGTCTTTGAGAACTCTGGTCATCCTGGTGACCTATTTCTTTTTTTTTAATTTTGTGAAAATTTTTAAAAGATTTTATTTATTTAATTTTAGAGAGGGGAAAGGAGAGAGAAAGAGAGGGAGAGAAACATCAATGTGCGGTTGCCTCTCACATGCCCCCTTACTGGGGACCAGGCCTACAACCCAGGCATGTTCCCTAGACTGGGAATCAAACCCACAGCCTTTTGGTTCACAGGCCGGTGCTCAATCCACTGAGCCATGCCAGCCAGGGCCCTGGTGACCTATTTCTTTAATGTGTACATAAAACTCCTCCAGCGTCATGAAGCCCAGAGACAGCAGCAAGTTCGAGTCCATGGAGAGCTTACATTCCTCTTTGTCTAACTCTCCAGTTTCTTGCTTCTGCTGACTCCCAGTCTTCTACCCTTTTCTGAGGCTCCTCTCTCCCTTTCTTCTAGACTTAACTCCACACTAGACATCAAACCTATTCTTTCTTTTAAGAATCACACATACAAGGAGGCTATGTGTGTGTTACAGGTCAAATTCCTGGTCATGTCCACTAGAAAAATTTTTTACTGTCCACCCTTTAAAATTCTGGCCACCACTTTCTGCAGATTTCTTCCCATCTTTCTTCTCCTTTTCTTATCTTCCTGGTTCCTGTGATACCACTTTCTTTTAGACCTCTCAAGAGGATAGCCTCTAATTCCTATTACTTTGTTTGCACATCAGGCTGATGTGTTTTGATGTAACCTTCTCTTATAGGGGAAGGGAAGGGGGGATATTGGCTCCTTCACTATCAAGAGTTTTATTAAGGTAAATAACAACAAATATAGACATAAAAATTATAACCTTTTTCCTCACTTATAAATAAGGATAAAAAAATAGAAGTATCATTTTTTTTAACTTTTGGCCAGGTTGAAGTTTAAATATTTAGGGAAGACTTTCTCCTGGGAAAAATCTCCTCAAATGAAAAGCATGACTACAGAACAACTGTTGTCCTGCCCTTCAGATCACATCTACAGAATTTTGAAAAAAATTATCCCCATTACATAAAACCCTCTAATATAATATCACCAGGGTCTTTTGACTTTTAGGGCATTGCTCTTTCTACTAGATTGAATTGCTTTCCAAAGCACTTTATCAGAGTTTCTTTTCTACATCCATTTTGATACCTTATACAAAAGTAATAGGACCACCTTTGAACAATATGTCTTTGGAATTAATTGCTGATAAGGCCATCTCATTCCTTTTAGTAAGGGCATGACCAGACTGCATTTGCTTTACATGAGTAAAAAGACTACTCTCTCCTCATAAGTACCACTCACAATGCTCAAATATAGAATTAAAGCTCTTCCCTAAACAAAATTCCAAGCATGAATTTCTACGGGAGACATACTATTAGAATTTTGAGAATTATTTCAGTTTTTTTTCAATAATCATCTGTTGAATACCTTTTATCTAGTGCCATCACACTGGTCACCATAGCTATTTGAAGATAATAGGATTTTATATTATACTCTGGAGGAGAAAAAAGGGAAGAGAGACAAGATAAAGGTATGATAATGAGCTATATGAGTACAAGCCCTTACCCCGGTCAGAGAGGCATCACTTAGAGCTTCATAAAGAGGTATTATCTGAGCTGAATCTTGAAAGACAAAAGAAGTAAAAGCTAGAAAAATTAGGTCTCAAAGGATATTTCATGCAAAGCAAATAATTTGAGCAAAGAGGAATCAAATTTATATGCAAGTGGTTTAGAATTACTGTAGCATTAACTGCAAACTGAGAAACAGAAGTTATTTACTTACGTATTTACTTCCTCACTTGTGCTTTGCCTGTCTTCCGCATTAGTTCTAGAAGAGTGAGATTCTGTCTTTTTTTTCCTCAGCACCTAGAACAGTGTTGGGCACATAGTTGTGCTTGGTAAATACTTGCTGAAAGACTGTACATCTCCACATGCAGCAGGAGAAAGGCGGTGTACCACAGGGATGGAGAACACAAGGGACCAGGTAAACATGCACCAGGAAACATGAATAAGAAGGTGCCTGGCAGCACTCTTCACAATGAAAAAATCCTGGATACAGCTCAATGCCAATCAATGAAAGAGCAGATCAATAAAACGCAGTACATTCACAAAATGGTTTATCATATCATAGTCAGAGTACAACAATATAGATCAATCTTCACAATAACACTCCCAAAAGATTACATATATTATGGCAGCATCTTTGAAGCAAAAATCATCTCAAATAAAAATATACACTTTTTACAAATACATATGATAGCAATAAGTGTATATAAGAAGAAAAGTGGATTCAGAATAATGGTAAGTTCAGGCAATCAGAGGACAGAAAACAAAATGAAGGATCATATTTTTAGGTTTAGATTATGTCTGGATATTAACTCATGTTTTGGTGGCACTTTGGTGTGTTATTACATTATTAAAAATGACAAATTACCCATGCATGGCAATGTTGAGAATGTCATAAAACAAACACTATGCTGACTTAGCCCAAAGAAGAAAAATGAAGAAAAAAATGTGTCCTTAAGCACCTGCTCTCTCTTGGAAGTGGGAGACAGTGGCAAGGGATATTTTGTGCCCTGGAATCAGGCCATCTGCATTTAAATTCTAAACCCTCAACTTTCTAGCTGCATGATATTGGATTAGTTCCTTAAAGACTTGGTGCCTCAGTTTCCTCAACTATAAATGAGGAGAGAAAAAAATACCTTCACTTTAGAGTTGTTTTGAGATGAAATTAAATATATGTAAATGTGTATGCCTGGCAACACTTACCCCAGCAAACACATATGCCTGGGGTAAGCAAATGTTGCAATAAATCCAAACTGGATAAATAAATATTTGCTGTTAGTAGTTTAAGGCCAGAAAGTGGAAGACCTTGTATATATGTTAAATCATTCCTGCTTCACCTGTAAAGACTTTGAAAACTTCAGATGCACTTTAAGTCAGGAAATAACATGAGTAGATTTTCATTTTCAACACATCCTTCTAACTGCAATATTGTGAAGAAGTATAGTACTTCTAGCAGGGAACCCAATTGATATATTATTACAATTGTTACAAAAAAAGTATGATGAAATCCTAACTTAATACAATAGTAGTAAAGAAGGGAAAAAAAGGACAGAAATGATGATATAGTAAGGAAATAGAATTTTGGTACATAGTGGTATCTAGAATGAAGAACTTGGAATGACTCCTAGGATTTAGGGTTGTGAGGTGGGTGAATGCAGGCACTGTTCCATAATAGAAAGTATAGGAAAAGTGGATATTTCTCAGTCTAGACACTATTGACATTTTTGGCATGAATAAGCCCTGTAGAGAAGAAGCAGATTTACAGGGGAAGACAATGAGTTCAGTTTGTGATGTATTTGATGTGTCAACTTTGAAATGCTTCTGGGCCATACAGGTGGTGCTTTCTAATAAAGAGTTGGATGTTAAGAGTGTGATTGAGGAGGAAAGTCTAAATTTTCAGTATAGATTTGTACTCTTAATGTATGTATTATAAATAAAGCAAAGCCATAGGAGGCAATGTGTTTGCCTGGAGAGAGAATGTCGGGTAAGAAGTTAACGCCCTGAGGATAAAAACCTAGAGAGCACACTGATTCAGGGATAAACAAAAGACAAATCAGAAAATAGATTGATTTCTTTTTTTTCTTGTCCCAGTGCATTTGCTAGGACCTCCACTGGGGTGTTATATAACAGTGATAGCAAGTTTTTCTCAAAATAAGAATGCTTCTAAAGTTTTCACTATTTAGGTACTTCCTGGAGAACTTTGATGGGTATAAAGCAGAAAGTGTTAAAGACATCATTTCTTAAAAAAAAAATAAGGACACAGAGGAAAGAATAAGCTTGAAAAAGGTAGCATATAAAAATAATTACCTCTTTCTCCAAGAATGGAGAAAACAAAGTGAGAAGAGTTTTGATTTTTTTTTAACTTGTTCAGTTACAGTTGTCCCACCCTTTCCCCACTTTCTCACCCCAACCCCTTCCCCCCAACTCCCACAGTCAATCCCCTCCTTGTTTGTGCCCATAAGTCTTCTATTAGTGTCCTTTGCTTGCCCCTTCCCTTTCTTTTCTCATTATCTCCCTTCCACTTCCCCTCTGGTCACTGTCAGTTTGTTCTTTATTTCCAAGCCTTTAGATCTATTTTGCTTATTTGTGTGTTTTCTTGTTCAGGTTCCACTTAGCAAGATCATATGGTATTTGTCATTCATTGCCTGACTTATTTCACTTAGTATAATGCTCTCCAGTTCCATCCATGCTATCATGAAGGGTAGGAATTCCTTCTTTCTTTCCGCTGCGTCATATTTGTTGTGAAATGTACCCACAGCTTTTGGTCCACTCATTTACTGATGGGCACTTAGGCTGGTTCCAACACTTGGCTATTGTAAATAACATGGCTATGAATATAGGGATGTATAAGTTCTTTTGTTTGGTGATTCAAGATTATTAGGGTAAAGTCCCAGCAGTGGATTCTAATAATTACTTCCCTGTTTCATCTATAATATATATGAAGTATTTAACTCAGACTAACTCTCATAACCATTATACCAATAAAATCAGACCAATATTTTTACCTGTAAGTTTGTAGGTTTAGGGAATGAAGAAGACTTTACGCCTAGTAGTTTCACCAGTTTTTTAAGTAGGAGGCAATTGAATGCAGACATCTTAGATAAATTCAAAGTGCCCCGCAAGGGCTAGAAACCCAAAGCTTTACATGGTAAAACTGAACAGGGGTAGTTCCGTATAGGGAAAATGACCTTTTAATATTTTGTTCTGTGATTAAGATAAATTCTTTGTTGCTAAAATATTCAAAAACATTTGGAAACTGCCTTTTGATTAAGACTAAATAATACTTTCCAAGAAAAAAATGAAGATGGTAAAATGCAAGATCCAGCAAGGTATAAGCCATGTATTGACAAACTGCAGCCCACAAGCCAGTCTCCCTACCTCTCCCAAGCCCTGGGCTCTACTTAGCCTTAGAGGCACAGGGAACCAAGCCAGACATCTATCCCATGTCCCATGCCCCCCAAAACACACACCTGCCTCCCCTGCCAGCACTGAGCCTTGCCTCTGGCTAGGGTCAGCACGGGTTGCCACCTGAGTTTGGGACTCCACTGTTAGCAACAAATGATAGAATCTGTCCGGCAGACACCTCACCACCAGGCCCCACTGCTGAAGCTGGTTACTCTTCCCCTACAGTATAGCAACTTGGTGCCAAGCCTGCTGGCCACCTGGACAGCCAATTCTAGGCAAACATAGCAGAAAGTAGCTGGGCTTTTCTCCCAAGCTGCATAAGCATCTTCAGATTTACTCCATGGCCCTACAAAGCCTAAAACATTTACTATCTAGCCCAGAAAGAGTTTACTGATCCGAGATCATTTCTTGGAAAATGAGTAAGGGGAAGAGCCAAGAATTTTAAAAATTGTTTTCAAGAAAATCATAATCATTTATCTAGCTAAGAAATAAAATATTTTTATTCCTAAGCAAACTAATTTATCAAACATAAACGATATGTCTTTGTCATAATTAGGGTAATCCAGGGTTTCTCCTCCAGGCATGACTGACATTTTAGAACTGATAAGTATTGTGCATTGAAGGATGTTAAAGGGCATCCTTGGCCTCCAGCTCCTAGTGTGGGTAGTAACACTCTGCCTCCTCACAATGCAACTGTGACAACCAAAAATATCTCCAGACATTGCCAAACATCCCCTGGGGAAGGAGAGCAAAATCACCCCTGGGCTGAAGCTCCGGAAGTAATTAAAAGGTAGTAAAATCCCCTAGACTTTTCCCTTCCTATTCTATCAATATTTTAACTTCATAAAAATTATTTTCATCACTTCTGGGAAATTATTTAAGAGTATTCTTCCCCTGATCATATGAGAATTTAAATCACCAGGATTTCTGTGTCAGGATCCTCCCCTGGCAATGTGTATGGGGTGGGGGGTGAGGAGCAGGTGGTAGACTATGAGGGCAGAGAGAGGGAGGGCACTCGAGCCAGCAAAAATGATGGAAACACAGAAACCAGGGAAAGGAAGGGAGCTGGGAACCAAGGAGCTGCTGTTATGCAGTACCCTAAAAGAGTCCAAAGGTTTGACAAAGACAAAAAGGCCAGAAGCATGGATTAAAGCAGGAGCCAAGAGAATGATGGCAAGCACAACACACATAAGTGGGGAAGCGACCAAGACAGTTGTTTTGAAAGACTTGGTTGCCTGTGGCTTTTATTTGTAGTTGCCACATGGCGTCTGAACTACTTAGTAGACTTGAATGAGCCAGAAAGGATATTGACATACCGATCTGATCTTATTGGCATTTATCTTAGCAAAAGGAAGTAAAATTCTTCATTCTTATATCAATTCAGAAGATGGAAGTCATGGTGATGCACCTGTGTTAAGTGCAGGAAACCATTGTTTCCTGAAGCTGCAAGTGTCCCGGCACTCACGGACCAGAAAGCTCATACCAAGCAAGCATGGCATGGGTATAGCAAAGGGCTCAGACCTGAGGGGGACTGGAGCAAGAAAAGCTAGGGGTGGGAAGGCTTTCGTGTAGCTTTGCCCCTCTGCTTTGTTCAGTCTCTTTTCTACAAGATGGTATCTGTCTTGGTATCAAAGGGCCACATCCATCCCCCCTACCAGGCCTCACCACACAATCCCCTTCAGGCTGTGGATGCTTCTGTCACTGTACCCACATTCTTAACACTCAGGTAGTGATATATTGGATTGCATATGAGTTTCTGAGAATAAGTTTTTTTTTCCTGTGTATTTTCAGTACTTTTTATTCTGTCCCTTTTATTTGTGTGAGAGTGAGTCGCTCCCATCTAATTCCCTAATGTGACTGAGACAGTCGACAGCAGTGCTGCAAGTACTCAGGAAACACTGCCCACCTGCCTGGCCACTCAGACACAAACTCTCATCCCCAGCATATTAATAACAGCATTTCTTTTAAGATGGCATGGTTGTTGTGTTATATGTCGATGCTGGAAATTCTTTGAGTGTCTGTTGGTCTCTGCCTCATTATCTCTTTTTCTAAAGGCTTTATCAGTCACACACACACACAAGAATTCTAACCATGTCTTTTCCCCTAGGAACAAGATTATGAGCAAGAATAGCAAAATGAGATTCAAGTTAGAAAAATGCACAGAATTTTCCCTAAGAGAGTTTAAGAATAAGACGAAAAAAATTCAATGAATCAGAGAGGAGTAAATTTCAAAGAAAGAGAGGGAGACAAATAGCAGAACAATAGCACTTCTTTTCATGGTTTGCCCTTGAACACTGTGGATCAATTTGTACTTGCCTGGATGAGAGACCATAGTCTCCTCGTCTGTCTCCTTGACAGCAGTGGCTACTGGTGTGTGTTGTAAGTACAGTACCTCTGTCTATACATATGAAAAACAACAATGGTCACTCTCACTATTTAATCACCAATGTTTCCCCAGAATAACAGTCTTGGGAAATGCTCCAGAACAAGTTAATCAATCAGGTAGTTTTGGAAACACCTTTCCCTGTGGACACACCCCACACATGACCTTTGTTTGTTATATACTCTCTGTGTCCACCTTGCTTTTTTTGACCCTGAAATCCTTTCATCCTATCACTCATTCCTGTACTGAGAGACACAGCTCCGCATTGCAGGGAAGGCCAGAGAAGAACTGTAGTAGCACCAGAGGCCCCAGTCCAAAATATATCCCCCCTCTATTCCTGTAATTTTATTAGGGAGCAAGAATATACCAGATAGGCCAGCCTATCTCCTATCAGAGCAGAAAGCCTTCATTAACAGACAAAGCTAGGAACAGAGAGGATGAAATACACTCGCTTGCCCCCTGTGACTTTGGGGGGATTCCTGGAGGCAGCCTGAGGCCAGCAGGAGGGCCATGTTCAGTACCGGTCCAGGCAGGAGCCATCTGGGATATGGGTGGTGCTTGGCATCCAAGAGGCTGTGTCAAGTCAAAAGAGAAGCTTGAAAGAGAAAGTAGGAGCGAGGGCACTGGTTTGCTGTCCCTTCTGGTAGACACGATGACTGCAACCAACTAGCATGAGCTCCCCCAGGCCAGAAGACAAACAGGGCTTCCTTTTGATAATTTCCCTTCTGTTTGGAGCCCTATGAGTGGCAGTTGCAGGATAAAAAAAGAAAGAGACCAGTCATGATACCTGTTCTGTGTCTTCCTTCTGAAATATAAGCTTTTACTTCTGTGGAAAGGCCAAAAGTTATGCTATGACTCTGTACCATCTGCTGTTAATGAGGCCTCCAGTGACATTTCCCTGCTAGACAGTGGAAGAGGTAATGCTGTTGGTTCTGAGAAAGGGGCATCTCTGACTATTTCCAGCCACTGACCCCTACCGTGGGGGAACCCTCATCCTGGCAGCCATACTAGTCATGGAGAGTGACTGGGATAAAAGGCCCCGGATCATCGGTGGGTTGGCCATGGGAGGGTATAGAGGAGAGCTTTTTGTGATACTCATCTGAGGGATTTTTCGAGCAAGATGTGAGTGCAAGGAAAGACACAGGCTCTTTGAGAGCCTCTGTATTCTTCTGCAGCTCTTCAGCCTCTTGCAGGGCTCAAGGTGCCACTCAGGCTTGTCCCAGGCACTTGCTAACACTCAGTCATGCCATCGACATGTGGGCTAAGCCTGGCCTTATCTACCTTGCAAAGCAAAATGACCTTGTTGCTAAGACTGACTGACTTGGTTTCCCAAAACTGTCACCAGACAAAAGCCTCTGAGAAGAGTACACTCAGAAGACACTTCCTAAGAGGGCAGCGTATAGGGCTGCTTCGCACCACCCCTTTTCCAGACAGACTCTCCAAAGGCTGATACATGCAGCTCTGCCCAGGTACAACCTTGCCCATTTGTGTGTCCTAGGTCCCAGGCACTGGCTCTCTTCATGCACTCCATCTTGCACACTCCTTTTTTATTCTTTAGCTCAGTTTGTCATTACATTCCAAGCAAATACTACTTCCCTGACTATGATTGATCCCCACTTATTTCATCTTGAATGCAAAGTATTTGATTTCAAGTGTGGTTCATTCTGCTCAGTGAACTCATTATAAAGTCAAGCTAAACATCTCACAGATGTGAATCACCTTGTCTTTGAGGTTCAACAATCTAATTTGGAATCTCATTACAGACCTTCTACTCATGGTGGGCACAGGGGCAACTACCTGGCCTGGGTTTTTCTGCCCTCCTCCTATCACATAAAGGAACTGTCATTTCAATACCAGCACACTAGAATATTCCCCATTTTGGAAAATAGCTTATTTATTTATCTGTCCACAAATGCCTCTTGGCACTGATGAGAGTATTACTTTGTAGGCTTTTTTATTAAGCATCTCAGGAGGTCAGGTGCTGAAAGAGACAGCTCACAGCTGCTTGCTTCCCACCTATTTAGTAGGCTTTTCTATGCACTGCATGCTACATTTTCTAAAGTTCGTGGCATAGATATCATCTTGCTAAGAATCTATATACAAAGAATCTTTGCTCGAAACCCTAATGTAGTTTAACTTGCGGAGGATCTGATTTCTGGTGTCTCTATGGTGCATGAAGGAAAATTGGGGTTGAAATGGAAAGTTAGTTTTATTTGTAGAGAAATGCATTGATTCTGAAAGATTGATGCATTCATTTTTTCACCTGTTTGGTGCTTTCAAAACCAATGAGCATCGAAGGCTCCATTCTGGCTACTAATGAAGTTTTTAGTTCTCCACTTTCTATTTCAAAACTTTGGCATGGAAGAATATTTGCTTTTCCAATTGCAATTGTTTCCATTCCCCTATAGAGCAGGCCAGTCTTGAAAAGGACAGGAACTTTGCTTCTTTGCTGTAGAAGAGTAAATAGATTCCTGAAATCACATAGAAGGAAAAGGAGCTGATGACATTTACTTATATTAATGAATAGAGGCAGGATGAGGTAGCTATGCCCAGCAAAGTATATGGATATTTGTCTTGCATTTTATATTCAGCAAAAACACAGTTTCCTACCATTACACCATACCTCCTGATTTCTCAGTTTGATCTAGTAAAGGGGTTTGCAAACTCCCATCTGCAGGCCAAATCCATCCACTGCCTGTCTTTGTAAATAAAGTTGTTTGGAATACAGTCCCACCTATTTATTTATATCTATTTCAGCTTTCAGTTAAGTAGCTGTAATAGGCACCATAGCCCACAAAGCTTTGCCCCTTTACAGGAAAAGTACTGTGACCACTGATCTAGGGACAGTGATCTTACAGGTTCTATTCAACTCATGTTTAGGAGAGCATGTGTTTTGAAAATAATTTTCAGTAGGTAACTGAGATGAAGATTACAATGAGCATAGAATAAGAATCTGACCCTGTTAGCCTTTCATGAAGATTTTATTGTCTTTTTTAAAAGATTTTATTTATTTATTTTTTAGAGAGAGGGAAAGGGAAGGAGAAAAACATTGATGTGAGAGACAAACATCAATTGGTTGCCTTACCGGGAATTGAACTGGTGACCTTTTGCTTCACAGGCCAGAGCTCAATCCACCTAGCCACACCAGGCAGGGATGATTTTATGAATCCCAAGTCTCTGCTCTTTCTACCCAAGAAAAGACTTTGAACAGAATGGTCAATTAATAGCAAAAATCTGACATAATTTTTATTTTGAGTGACTTTTTGAGTTGAAAAACTCTTCTGCTGAATTTGATTTCCACTCATGGGTTAGGAAATTGATTATTTTATTTTATTTTTATTACATTACATTTGGGTCAGACACATCACTCAGAAAGAGTAGAATTAGGAATAAGCAATGAATAAGTTAGTTATGTTAAAATTTTATAGCATATCCACTCTATAAAGTTTTGTTATGATGTGTATTTCTAACCTTTCGGTTCTTCCTTCTGATAGTTTCTCTTTGGTTGTTATGACCCTATAGAAAGTACTGGCAGCTTCAGTGGTAGTAGAACATAGAGTTGACATATAACACACAGCATCATGTATTTGGGAGCACACCAACCATCCACGACTATTGCCTCCTGCATTCTACTCTCAGACCACGAGCTGCATGCACCCATTCAAATATGGTTACAACAAAGCAATGAGACTGGATGGATGGATGGATATTAGATATACAGATAGATACATGGATACATAGTTACATGGATGGGTGGATGGATAGATGATGATGATAGATGATAGATGATAGATAGATAGATAGATAGATAGATAGATGATAGATAGATAGATAGATAGATAGATGATAGATAGATAGATAGATAGATAGATAGATAGATAGATAGATAGATAGATAGATAGAACTATTGTGGTTAAAGACCCAGATTCAAGTTCTGCCTCTGCACTTACCTCAGCCAAGTCAGGTACCTATTTGAAATCTCAGCATCCTAAAAATAATAATGTATTATGAGAATCTCATAAAAATTTTAAGAGCATAGCTGATAATACACCTGAAAGTAAGTTTATAATTATAAAGTTACTATTGTGACAGGTCTAAACATTACTTTTTACATGGAAGTTCATAACATTTCCCCTAGTCCAAGAAAGAAAATTATAATATTGTCCAATCCAACCCTTTCCTTTCTCCTTGATTTTAGACAGAAGGGAGTGTGAGTGGCTGTTGTTAGGACATGTCAGTGTGCACTATAAAGGAATGGACTGAGGGAGAGAGAGAGCGGTAGGAAGGGCAACTAGTCTGGAGTTGGAGTCTGAGAGCTGCAAAGTGGTTTCTACTGTATCATGGGAAAAAGGAGGAAATTTAGAGCTTCCATAAGTGCTGCTCAGGATGATGTATTGGACTATCTTTCCTAGTCTGAGAAATGCAACTTAAAGATCTGTTATTTTGAAATTCATTGGTTACTTGAATTTGTTTGTTTCAACTGGAAAATACCAGTAGGGAACTTCATAATTCATCCAGGCTTTTAAGGGTTTATTATGAATTATCATGAGGAATCCCTGATATGTTTATAGGGTATTATTGTTAGGCAAGCCTAAATTTATGCAAGTGGGTGATTCTAGGTGTTTTTAAGGTATATACTGAAGACTGTCTCATTTAAAAAGCCCTTCTCCAAAATCAGTTAGAAATGCCAATCTTTTGTATTTGTCAGACAATGGCAGAGGATCCTTTGCAGTGAGTAACAGTTAGAATATAGTTCAGAGATTTTCAAATTTGGGGAGTAGGAGTGTGTTTGTGTAGCATGATGAGAGTATTGTTAAAACAAAAGAAAACTTACATTCAAACTACTCTCTTAAAACAAACTAAAGAGATGTGTCAATACACATCTCCTTGTCTGTTAGTGTGGTAAGTAGAAGACAGAACCAGAAAGTCCATAAAGAATGAAAAATGGCGGGGAAGGAAATTTTTAAACAAAAGAGAGAGGGACTGAGAAACTTTGTCAGAAATGGTGCCAGGATTGAGTGAACATGATGATAAAGAGATTCTGAAGTATTTGAAAGAAAAATTAAAGTTTAATGGAGAAAGAAAAATCATTATTAAGCACTTACTATGTGCCAAAAACATGTTCTACATATATTTCCCCATTTAACCCACCCAATAGCCTCTAAAGAAAGCATAATGACCATTATTGTATAGAAAAAGGTGAGGATTAGCAAGCAAATCATAGGGGTAAAACCTTTACCCAGGCATCCTTGTTTCAAAGCTCTGGTTCTGCCCAGCCATCTTCTGCTGCTGAGTGAATGGCATTGCCAAGCTGGCAGGCCTCAGAGGAGGGAGTAAATCATCCAACTTTAAAGCTGGCTGGGGGGCCCTATGCATCGCTTATATAGATGAGGTTCTGTGAAGTTAAGTGACTTTTCAAGAGTCACATAATTAGTTACAGGCTGCCCCAGAATTGCCATCCCCTGAATCACATTTGCACCTATTTCTAAAACTGCAGGTCAGGGAAAACAGGCAAATCGCCTCCGGCCACCTCGCCTGGAGGAACACTGGAGAGGACTCATTGGCTTCCACTAATGCTTTTGTTTCTTTTTTTCTTTTTTTCTATTGTCATCTTCTAGTCTTCTTTCCATTTTTTCCTACATTTTTCTACATTTCCAAACAAATGTAGCCAACAGTATGACTTTTTTATATTATTTTTTTCTATTGTAGAAGAGAACCCAGCTATTTTCATTCCCTAGGGCTGCTGTTAAAAAAAAAAACTCACAACTTAGTGACTTAAAACAAGAAAATTTAATTACCTTACAGTTCTGGAGCACAGATGTACAAAATCAAGGTGTTGGTGTGGTTCATGTCTTCTGGAATCTTTGAGAGAGAATCCATTCCAGGTTTCTCGCCTCATTTTCTGGTGGCTGTGCACAGTTCTTGGTGTTCTTGTCTTGTAGCTGCATAACTCTTTGTCTTCATCTTGACCTGGATGCTGTGTCTCTGTGTCTTCTTTGTTTGTGTCTCCTATAAGTACATTTGTCATTGGATTTAGTGCCCAACCTAAGTCTAGGGTTATCTCATTCTTAACTGAATTACATCAGCAAAGACTACTTCTAAATAAGGTCACATTCATAAAAACTGGGGGTTAGGATCCACAGTATCTTCTGTGGGGACACAATTCAAGCCAGTGCACCAGTAAAGGCTCTGCAGCCCCTGTAGTGACTAGCTAATCCCATGGAAGTGACAGGTTGTATAAACCAATCACAAGCAAAAGGGGAGTTGTTCTGGTCACTGCTCAGAACTGTGCATCTGGGTGCTGTCAGCCATACTCTCCAAGGACTCAGTAAAAGGGACTGTGACCTCACATAGTAGTGAGCCCCTGTGGTCTCACTACTATGACTTTGGATAACAGCTAAATGTCCTTAACCTTTAGTTTCCTCATCTATAAAATGGGACAACAATGGTAACATCTACATCCAATTTTGATTATTACATACAAAAGTTATTTTTACATTATACAATAGCAATTTTATTATTAGCTAATTCACAGTCCAAGTAAAGAATTCCATTTCCTTTTTCACTTTGCATAGCCTCTCCTTCTTCCACAGTTTTGGGATCTGTATTATTCACATAGTAGTTTTTGAAGAATTTTATTTTATGTCAGATCCTTGGCATGATCTAAAATGGCTTTCTATATTTTGCATGTATATTGAAATGATTATGTGCAGGTATATACAGGCAACAACAGTTAAATTATAAAATCAAAAGTAGGAGATATATCTAAATATTTCACTTCATTCATAACTAACAATATGGCTTATCCTAATTGCAGATAAACAGGAAAAAAGGAAGAGTAAAGTTAAATGTCTTTGGCAAATATCATGTAAACCTGTCCTTCTCAAAACATTTTCATGATCACTTAAACAGAAATGAATAATAAATTCAAAAATATAAATAGATAATCATATCGAACTACAATGGCAGCAGATGTTTCAAGTTATGTAAAATCGTACCCCATCTGGTAAACAGTAAAAATGTCTCAACAGCAACCCACAGAGGAAACGTTGCCAATACAGTGAAAGTAGTGCAGATTGGGTAGAAGTCAATTTTATCGGATTATTTCATAAAATGCTTAAAGCTATAAATATACATAGAATTACTTCACTTCTTACAGTGATTACCATCCCAAGAATTATTTCTAAGACATTAGATATTGCAGCTGACCAATTGCATGATAAATCATACTATTAATAGCAGTTGTTAAATTAAACAGTTCACTTTCTCCCGGAGGACCTGGAACCTAAAAATTCATCCTGGAGTGGTGATATATTTAAGGTAATTCAAACATTTCTTCCATCTTCAATCCAGTGAGGATGAGCACCAATAAGAGAATAAAATTGGAGACAAACCCGACTCCCACCGTTGCAGACCCCATTCTCTTTGCAAAGAGTAGGCGGATCTTTCGGGAACATTTGGTTTGTGTCAGCTCGTCTTATAGCTGGGTTTCATTGTGTGAACTACTGCAAGTCTTTTCAGCTTCAAATAGGTGGCTACCAATATAAACCCACTGCATTATTCCAAGCTAAATTATTACCAGAAAAGTTTTCTGAGAGCAATAGAACTGAGTCTCTAAGAGCAATAAACTGAACAGAAAGTCTATTCTTCAGTCTATCACTTAAATCTAAAAGGTGTATTCCCACCACATTTTTGTACCCTTTTTTCAGACTACTCTGTGGAAACCCAGTATCACTTTACTTACTCATTATTACTGGAAGAAAAGCCAGCAAAGATCCCCCTCACCACAAAGAAATCTGTTAAAAACTAGATGAATCACCCCCGATTATGTGCAGATTCCTGCTTAGAACAATAAAAGGAGACTTTCTTGCATGTATGAGGGTTAATCCTAGATGCAGAGAGAAATTAAGTGAAGAGGAGGAGATTGCTAATTTTGAATATTTGTTCTAAGAATTCAATTTAAAGCGTATCATACTCTCACACAGACACATTCAGCGCCATTCCCTGATGTTCTATTTACACTAGAAGTTTGTTTAGCAAAACTTTTTTCATAGATTAGTAGAAATGATGCAATTAAAACTAACTGGCCAAGACAATTTACATGAAAATTTGGAGTTAGCTATTTTTTTATTTTGAATGGTTTTTTAATTTTACTTTATTCATTGAGTATTGGAAGACTCTGCAACTGTTTCAAGTGAAAAAAAACAAAGATCATTAATATTCAATTAGAGTAAATAAGCCCTGGTCTTATAACAGATTCAGTTTAATTCAAAAAATATCTATATTAGCTTTGAAAATATAAGTCAAAGGATATCACATGCCTGCTTAAAACCCTTCAATGGCCCCCCACCATATTTAAAACAGAATCCCAACTCTTGGTCTTGAGGTATCTGGATTCTGTCTACCTTTCCAATTCTATCTCTTACCTTTCCCCACCTACCACAAAATGATTTCAGACCATTCCTAGAATATGCCAAGCCTTTTCCTGCCTCAGGATTTTGTTCTTCCTACTCTCCAGAATGCTCTACTTTTTTACCCCCCCTTGGTGGTCTGCTCTCATACCCTGCTTAATGAAACATCTCGCTACCCCAGAGATTCTCTTATCCCATTATCCCATTTGTTGCTATAAAGCATGGATCACAATTTGTAATTATTTTGTTTATCCATGTTTTTATTTATTGTTATTCTCCCACCACTGGAATATAAATTCCATTAGAACAGGACTCTGTGTTTTGTGCTATTTGTTTCCCCGGCACCCAGAACAGTATAATTGCAATGTGCTCAGTAGATGCCATTTAGAAGTTCTCAAAGAACTTATAGTCTGGAGGGAAGAGAGGATAAAACATAACTAGAATAAAAGGAGAATTTGAAGATGCTAAAACTTGGGGTAGAAACAGAAAATAAGTAGTAATGATCTGAATAGGGTTATGGAGACAATTTAATTAAAAAAGGTGAACTTGAAAGGGGTCAATAACCGACAAGAACATCAGAGGAAAGGACCCAGAATGAGGTGAGAACAAGAAGGATGTAGAACAATGGAGAAATTGGGGTGGATGTGACATCGGGTGCATGAAACGTGGCTTGGGGACAGAGAACAGAGGGCTTCAATGCTCTGATGAGGTATTCAGACCAATCTTAGAGGGCACTCAGAACGGTCCCTTCAGCTGAAAGAGTGACAGGTGGCCCACAGGGTAGTGGGTGCCCAACCGAGGCCAGGGCAAAGGGGAGCCAGCAGAGGATGGGGCAGCAGAGTTTGCTCTAATGACTGAATGAAACTGTTTTCATATCTCTCACTCTCTGCTGGCTTCGGCATCTCAGGCTCTTGATGGAATAAGCCCCCCAGAGATAATGGTTCTATCAACTGTGCGTCAAAATGAAATCTTACATTTTCCCCTCTTTAAGTGCATTTCATTACAAGTAGTTAGCTTTTTTTCTTCCCAATTCTCAAAGGCTCTGGTGAATGATAAAGGAAGAGAAGCAAGAACTTAGGTATTTGAGGTTTATGTTTCTAAGTAATGTTTTTAAACTCATGTCTAGTTTTATCAAGAGAAGAAATCAGGCAATTTTTCACAGGGCGAAGATAATGCCTTATGCCTGTGGCAGTTGAAGTATCTCCGGCGCCTCTCTCTTTTTTCTGGCTTTAATGAGGACTACTGCAGCACTAAACCTCGGCCAGAAAGAGGCAGAGACAGTCAGTGGACTGTTTTACCAAGATAAGAATAAAGGAAAATATAAGTCTCTATGCTCTAGGCACATATGCTTTACCTTATGGTAGCAGGAAGCCTATGTATTAGCATTATAGAAGGCTGTTTTCTAGTGGATGTAACAGAAAGATTTGAAGTCATCAAAAATCTTAAGTAAGACTCATGTTCCTCCTAGACTTGCTTTTAAATTCTGCCAGTAGCTTCACTCTTTAACACTACCTCATTGAACATTTTTAATGTGGACAGTTTTGAGTCCTCTGTGTCTCTCTACTATTCATGATGATATCATCTCTGTGATAATATTTCTAAACATTGTCAACATTGTTGGTGAAGTTAAGCACTCATTTGTTACAAAGTCTCCTTTAATTTGATCAAGCTGCAATGCGGGCCCTTAATACAATTAATTATCTGAAATTTGTTACAGGGGACCTGCCTGCCTTTAACCACACACATAAAAAGAAAAATATATAATAACTCCTGTATTATATATGTGAGGCTTCTGTAGCCATGCATAAAAACTACTTGCATATTAAAATATGTTAACTGACCTAGAATCCTGTAGGGGGAGTAGGGGGAAAGTAGAGTGACCTCCCACGTGGCAGCTTTGGTGACCTCACCACCACCACCCAAGTTCAAGGACTTGATTTTCTTTGAACTCCTAGAATCTCTGAATGTCAGGCTGGAGACATATGTATCACACATGCGAAGATTGTCCATTTTTGTGTGATCCTCCATACTAAAAAGTGACTTTCTATCTTCTCTGTGTGTCTGTGTTTAGTATATAACACACACTAGATACAATAAATATATAAGAATGAATGAGAGGAAGAACATCTTGAAATTTGTGAACTTAGAACAATATTGGTTTTGTCAAGATTTTAAGTTTTATTAATATACCAAGTATATTTTAAAATGCAGAGAAAATATCCATGCTTTCCAAAACACAAGTCTGAATATATCTCCCTCCACTTAAAGACTTTCAGTGTCTTTGTATACATTTAGAATAAACTCAAACATCTCATGGCTAAGAAGTCCCTGCCTAATAGAACCCTCCATCCATTTTGTATCTCCCTCTCCTGCTCCTACTCATTCCGCACATTATGGCCCATTTCAGTTCCTGGAACACAGCTAGCTATTGTCTTTGCATGGAAGGCTCTCATCTTCCCACTCCAACATTTCAGTGACTAAGTCCTTTCTTTCAGAGCTCAACACAGAGATATTCTTTCATGGAGAACTTATTGCCTAAGTTAGACTGAACATTCTTTTTTGTTTGATTATGTGTCTGCTTTTTTATCTTAACTTCTTTTTTTTGTTTCTTCCATGGGCCTTAAATATAAGTTTCCAATCAATTTACTGTTGTATGTCCTGACTGTATGTGTGTGTTTTCAGTTTCTCGTATAAGAAAGTTCGCTCCGTGGAGACAGGGCCTCTTTCTCTCTTGGTCCCCCTTGTATCCCCAGCATCTAGCACAGTGCTTGGAAAAAAATAGAAGTTCAATAAATATCTGTTAATTTTTACATTTAATAAGTACCTACCAACTGGAACTCTACTATTTCCTGCTGAAACTCCCTCTCTGGAGAATGTTTTTAAGAAAAACCGTTTTTAAAGTATCTTCGTTTCAGACTATTCTTGGGGCAATGAGTCCTTAACTTC
>PVKM010025024.1:0-20176 GCA_004027735.1 Carollia perspicillata
ATACTTGTTCCTGTAAATCCTTCCCCTTTTCCCCTGAAATTCCCTCCCCTCTCCCGTCTGGTCCCTGTCAGCCTGTTTTCTATTTCAATTTCTTTGGTTATATTTTGCTTGCTTGATTGTTGGAACCTTTATTTTTTTATTATATTTTCCGTTTATGCTATTACAGTTATCCCCACTTTGCCCCCCTCCATCCAGCACCTCTACCCACCCCCTCAGGCAATCCCCACACCATTGTCCACTTCCTTGAGTCATGAATATATGTTCTTCAGGTAATTCTTTCATTCAGTCAACCCCAACCCCTCTTACAGTTGTCAGTCTGTCCCATGTATCTGTGCCTCTGTTTCTATTTTGTTTGTTGTTTATTTTGTTCATTAGATTCCACATATAAATGAGATCATGTGGTATTTGTCTTTCACTGGTTAGCTTATTTCACTTAGCATGACAGTCTCCAGGTCCATCCACACTGTCCCAAATGGTAAAAGTTGCTTCTTTTTTATGGCTACATAGTAATCCACTGTGTAAATGTACTACAGCTTTTTTTTACCCACTCACCTACCTACTTATGGGCACTTAAACAGGAGCCTTATTTTCAAGTGAAAATTTGCTTTGGAAACTAAGATATAAAACACATAACTACAGAGCTGCCTTGGTTCACCTCTTGGAGGAGGCCTGCACAGATCCCTGGGTCCCCTAGAACACAGCTTTGATTGCTGCCAATCCACATATGTTTTCTACAGTTTCTGCCAGTTGAGGCCTTGTAATTATGTTGAGGAGAAAACTTTCCCTAGCCATAAAATTCATGAGACAGCTTAAGTAGCAGGATTTCCCTGAAAACAGGAAGTCAGAGTCGCCAAATTGTGAAGCAAGGGTTTTCAGACCATGTGGCATTCGGCTTATGGAGCCTTTCACCTCCTTTGGGGTAATTTGTTGACAGGCAATGGCCAGCTGTTATACAGTAAATGAAAAGATTGCTGGGCTGGAATGGAGTGACTTCATTAACCAGCTGTGAGTCATTAGCAAATTATTCCACCACTCAGACCTTCCATTCCTTGTGAAAAGAGGAGAGCGGGATAGACTAATCACTAGGAGGTCACTGGTAGCTCTAAAAGCTTTCTGAGTTATAGTCCAATGGTTAACGTTCTCACATAAATTTGCTGTGCAAATACTGTGTGTCAGGCACCACTTGCTTTGTTGGGGACATCACAGTCTACTGGAAAGACAGACATTGAACAAGGTGATGCATTGCATGGAAAGAGAAGTACAGGGTGCTAAGACAATCTAGAGGAAAGGACCAGGGTCGGGTAGGGTGGTTCTTCGAGAAAAAGAGGGAGGAAGAGAGAGAGGGGCTGAGAGGGAATTGGGGACACATTGGGGAAGCAGTCTAGGATGACTCCACATCAGGCAGAGGGGTATGATCCGAGCGGGAGTTAAAGACATTGGTGACTTAAAAGAAACACGATAAATTCCCTTTCTAATGCACCAGCCTCGCAGGTAAAGTAAACTCTCAGTCATTTGTATGTTCTACTTTGCTCCAAAATGTCGAAGCAAGCAACACGCAAAGATACGTAAAAAATACAAGATAACAGAGTCAAAGAACGGGGAAAAAGAAAAAAGTAGGGGTGCAGACTAGAGCCAGGAATGAGAATAAAAGCACATGCTGGAGTGACCTAAATTCTTGCTACAGTTGGGGCACGAATTTTATTCAAAACTTCTCAGCACGCAATGTAGAAAGACTTCATGTTTCCATGTTTGGTGATACATTTCAACAGGGTTCATGGAACAAATACAGGAGAATTTTTTAGTAATGCTGCTTTAAATAAAGCACTGTCCACTGATGGTCATTAGTGCCAATTCAGCACCAATAGGAATCCCTAATTGGGGGTGTGGTGAAGAACGAAACTTTATTTGATGCAAACAGCTCGACAGTGATACAGCATGGGGCCAGGAAGTCCTGGGGCCAGCCCCTCTCAGGCTAGACAATCCTGCTCTGCTTCACTCTGCTCCCTGGAGACCAGCTCTGCTCCAGCAAGCCTCTTTCAGCTCTAGCCAGGAAAGCACAGTCTTAAGACTTCATTGGAAAGTGTGCTCCTCAAGCCAGAGGGAAACTGGCTTATATGGGCAGAAGTCCCTGCCCCTGGCCCTTGATTGGTCCATCCTCATGCAAATGAGGACTCTGAATCCTCACAGTTTGATTGGTCCAAAGACACTATACTGATTGAACAGAATAGAACCACTTCAATTGGTCAGAGCTGCACAGCTCTGATCGGATGAGAAGCTTCAATCTTACTAGTTGAAACAGGATTCCAAGAGACCTTTTCAAGGGCTGGCTCAGATGGCAGAAGCACAGTGCAGACAGCCAGTTCAGTGGCAATTTCCCCATGAAGTGCAGTTTGCTGAGAAGCTCCTGTGTAGAAAGGGCTGCTAGACTCCTTTCTTAAAAAAATTTGAGCCCGGTTAGCCACCAGGAACCTTCTCAGTAGGTGTCTTTTTTTCCCCTCAGGGTTCCCAGCTCCTTCTGCTGGTATGTAACTTAAGTGATGATCTTACTGAAACTAATCCTGTTTGAGAGACATCTGTTCTCCTTTTTCTTAATATACTTGAATCATGCTTGACTTGACATACCAGATTTGACAGACTTTGCTTTAATCTATTTTTATTTTTTAATTTCATTTTTCACTTAGAGTTGACATTCAACATTATTTTGTATTAGTTTCAGGTGTACTGATGTGTGTATCGTAGTGGTTAGAAATCATATGCATTACGAAGTGGTCCTCCTGATATTTCAAGTACCCACCTGGCACACTGAATAGTTTTTAATACATTTTTCTTTGTCTCTGGATAATGGCAAGCATTTGTGTATGAGAGTATGTACTTTCAGTTAACGGTCCTGGTGATAGGTAGGTATGCACTCAGGATCTGAGTGTGTGCCTTGCGTATGTTATTTAACCTCCTTCCTGAGGTTTGCATAATCCACCTCTTAGATAAAAATGGTTAAAACCCCTATCTCATCATGTGGTTGTGCGAAAAGAAAAAAACATGTATGTAAAGAGTCTTTACACAGGACATTGCATGTAAATAAGAACAATAAACGACCCTATCCAGCAGGGTAATTTCAGGGATTAAAAGAATATATACAGGGTGAGGCAAAAGTAAGTTTACAGTTGTTCATATGGAAAATAATACAATAACTGATAAATAATACAAGAGCCAACTCTGTGTTTTGCATTCTCACAACTGTAAACCTAATTTCACCCTGCCCTGTGTAAAGAGCCCATTAGATAGGCTAAAAAGTAAGTTTGGATGATACTATCCTTCACCAATGGCATGAGGATATAGGTGCCCTCGCACACTGCTGGCAGGAGCGCCCACTGGCAGGCACTTTAGAGAAATTGACAGTGTCTATATAGATTTTAAAGTACCCATATGGTATAAGCAGCAATTCAACTTCTCAGTTTCTACCATAAACATTGCATATTAGCATGAAGAAAGATGTACTGACATGGATGTTGCAACACTGTTTGTAATTAACCAGCAAAACTGAAAGCTAAGTCGTTTCGTTTCCATCAATGCCCGTCAACAGAGGAAGAAGTACGTAAGTTCTGGTGTATCTGTCCTGTGAGACTATTAAAAAGACTGAGACAGGTTTATATGTATAGCATGGAAAGAACTCCAAGAAATAATGTTAACTTTAAAAAAAGCAAGGTATAAAATGAACATTCAATACAATACCATTTATGTAAATACACACAGAGCCACATGAAGCAATATTTTTGATTGGTACATAGTATTTATATGCAAAAAGATGTCAATTTTCTACCAACATAAATAGTTGTTACCCCTCAGGTGGTCCAGGATGAAATTGAAATTGAGGGTTATGGTCAAAAGAGAAATTTTCTTATGTATATTTTTAAAATTTTTTAGCAAGGAATCTGGATGCATGTTAAAGAACTAAAGTACCTTTTTAAAAATCACTGGGCACAGTGCCTGGCATATGAAAAGCATTCAGTGTTTATTCCCTTCCTTGGCATAAACTCTCTAAATTATCTGTCAAGTGAATTTGGATTTGTTTTTATTCATTGATTAAACAAATACTTATTAAGCACATAATTTGTCCCAGTCACGTCCTGTGTTTTGGGGAAACAATAGAGAACAGTTTAGACAAGGATGTTAGCAACTTAGGAAGGAGGCAGATAACTATGCTGTGGAGACACAGTGCAGTGACTCTCACCCCAGTGGTCAGAGCACAAATCAAATGACAGCACGAACTGAAAACAGGACTGGGCCAGAATGGTTATAGCCAAAGTAGGTGTGACCTCGGGATGGCTATCATGGTTCACCAAGATTTGTATACACACTGAAGAAGCAGAACTTCAGAAATGTTTGTCCTTTCCCCATGCACCATCTTGTAAAATAGAATCAGACAATTTAGAAGTCACATTCAATTCTGCTACAAACTCTTGCAGCTTGGTTGTCCTAGTTCAGTTCATGACTTGGTTAACTTATCTCAGATCATGCCCTTTCTCAGGCCATGGGCCCTTCTGAAATAATGCATGAAGATGAAAGCAAGGAAGTCAGAACCATGATGCAAGCTGAGCTCAGATTCCCGGGATACAGGAGACAGACCCAACTCCAGCATATGAGGTAGAAAAGAATTGAGGATGGGGTGAGGACAATAAGTGGGTCAAATATCCACATAAGGCCAAGAGTGAGAACTGACCTAGAAAGCAGATATGAAATCAGAGTTTCTAAGGGAAGCATCTCTTTCTTGACTGTTCCTTAAACCAGGTAGTCCCGCCCAGTCACTAGGAGGTTCGGGCCTGAAAATTAACCGTATGACACTCTATTCTCTAGGTCTTCTCACTGTTACTTTGCAGCGATGTTATCAGCTGGATTTGTCTCCTATTCTGGCCCCAGGGGACATTATGATTCCACATGTGTGATCCTTGGCTCTTCTCAGACATTGTTTCCAGGTATCCTATCGCTTTCCCGGCTCTGAGTAATCATCGCTGAACCCAGTGATGATTCAGTTGGGCTTCTTAAGTTTTAATCCAGAGCCAGCCTTCCTGGTCAGCATCAACCCTTGAATAAGTATGAGTCCATGGCAAGAAAAACATAAAAGTTGTCCCGAATGGTGAGTGGATTGACATGAGCAGTGTAATATTGTAAAAATTTCACAACTAAATGCTTGTGGTCCTGGGGCCATGCCCAAGTTTGTTCTAAGGTACGGTCTCCTGAACCCACTATCTGATGCTATAAAGCTAAGGAACATTATGAAAAAGCACATTTATTTTCTGCTGCAGATGACCCAAGTTAAAACCCTATTGATCCATGACAAGTAAAGGGAAGAAAGCAAACTGCCGTTGAACCTAATTATACAGGAGACATGTAGATTGGGGGTCTTATTTGAAACAGCTTCTTGAACTTATTATTCAGAGCCTGTGAATTCCTTATTATGCCTATTTACATATAGCAAAACTTAAGACTTTTTAACTCAAGGAACTAAAAGACACATAAAAGACATCTGCTTCTTCCTCTCCTTGAGTTTTTTCAATGCATCTTTGATTTCCTTGTTCCGCAAACTGTATATGATAGGGTTCAGCATGGGGATCACGGCTCCGTAGAGCATGGACACCACCTTATCTTGGTCCCGTGAGTGTCCAGCACTAGAATGAAGGTATGAGAAGAGACCAGAGCCATAAAAGAGAATCACTGTGGTCAGATGAGAGGCACAGGTGTTGAAAGCCTTCATTCGCCCTTGGGTTGAATGGATCCTCATAATAGCAGTAATGATGTAGCCATAAGAAACCAGAACAACAAGAGCTGATGTGCCACCGACTGCACACACAACAAGAAAGTTTACTACCTGGCTGAGGAAAGTACTAGAACAAGACAAGTCCAGCAGGGGTGGCAGGTCACAGAAAAAGTGGTTAATGACTCGTGGCCCACAGAAATGGAGCTGGAATATGGAGGTGGTTTGGACCAATCCTGTGAGAAATCCACCAGCGTACACTGTTATGGCCATCCCCATACAGAGGGTGGGTGACATGATGGTGGTGTAGAGCAGAGGGTTGGAGATGGCAGCATACCGGTCATATGCCATGGCTGCCAGGAGACAGCACTCAGTGCCTCCCATCCCAATGAAGAAGAAAAACTGAACAGCACAACCCACAAAAGAGATGGTCTTCTGGTCTTTGAAGAAGTCACAGAGCATCTTAGGAGCTACAGAGGAGGTGTATGAGATATCGACAAAGGACAAGTTACCAAGGAAGAAATACATGGGGGAGTGGAGTTGCAACTCCACCCTGATCAGGACAATAAGTCCCAGGTTCCAAGCCAGTGTCATGAAATAGATCCCTAGGAACAACAGAAAGAGGAAAATCTGCAGCTCTGGACGCTCTGAAAATCCCAGGAGGATGAAATTGGTCATCAGGCTGATATTCCTTCCCATGGCCTTATGTCCTCTTTTTGCTGCCTTCAGAGACCCAAAGGGGGATTCCTGTGGCCATGAAGATCCAGGTGAGGAAACCATTTCATTGTGTCATGGGATCATAAACTCCCCAAGTCAGAAGAGACTGGGAGGTAAATGTCTTACCTCTATCTGTCATAGGATTTCCCTCTACCACATTCATTGGGTCTTTCATGGGGTTCATAATGGCCCTTGTCTTGATGCATTTTTTTATGGAAAAGTGACATGTTCCAGAATAGTCTGACATTTTTGCATTATCTGGGTCACCACCTTCACCATCAATGTCACCACTTTACCAAAGAAGTTATTAATAGAACCTGGACTACATAACTCCTTTTTTTCAGTTGCTCCGAGTGTTGTGGTTAACTTACTGAGCCACTTGGATTTACCCTAAATACTCTGTTTTTTTTTTTAAGAAAAATAAATATGTCAAGAATTTAAATGCCCCGTGAAGCAATTTTGTTTTTCTTATCATTATAGTTTGTTGTGTGTGGAATCAAGGTGTTCTTTCTTTTTAAAGCAGTAAAGTGAAGTACTTAGAGGTGTGAAAAATTGACTAAAATTCCCTTTAAAGATTACAGAAAGGAGTAAAAACAATTTCAAGACTGTGAAATGCTAATGCTCATTTTGCACAACTATCAATTTATCAAATACATTGCACCATGTGCTTTTGGAGTTAAATGCAGATGAGGTAGAAAGTAATAAAACATTACTATTTAGTTCAATATATCTCTCATTATGCATTGGGCAGACAAAAAAGAGACAAATCACAGCACAGTGGGATGGGGCTCCCTGGACCCAGGACATAGCAGATGGAGGCTTCCGAGAGGAGGAGGAGTCCAACAATGAGCAAGGGGTTACCAGGGTGAAAAGTTGGTGTGTGAGGTAGTTGGGAGGTGGTTGGTTCAGGAAGCTTCACATTAAACATGTAAAAAGCTCGAGAGAGCATAGTGTTTGAGGAGTCTTAAACACGTCAGGGTGGTGGGAACACAGGAGTATTAAGAGAAGATAACAGAAGTCTGGTTTTGAGAGACAGTGGGAGATGGACAGATTGTGAAAGAGCTCCAAAAGCAAAGATGGCAAGGATGTTTGTTTAGCTGTTTCATATGTATATAATTGCATATCCCATGTATATAATTGTGTATACTCTCTATATAATTGCACATGCTGCATATTTAATTGCATGTATCTGTGTGCCCATTTATATTTCATTTCAACCTTCTCTCCACTCTTAGACCTTAGTCCCCCTTTACCCTGCCCCGTTCTTTTAATAGTACCACCTTCTACCATTGCTTATAATTAATTGGTTTGTTGATTATCAAGCGTCTGTCTCCCTCTACTAGAATGTAAGTAAGCTTAATGAAGACAGGATTTATAGTAATTTTTGTCTCCTTTGTTTATTAAAGTATCCCAACAACCTCAACCAGTGTCTGGCACATACTAGGTGCTCAATAAATATTTGTTGAATGGATATTATGTTAGAGAGTTTGACACTTCTCCTACAGACAAGAAAAGCTTTGTTTCTGTTTGTTTTTTACATTTGACTTGCACCTTTGTAAACAAGGAACTAGGTGTTAAAGATGAGTTTAACAATATAATGGAGAGCAAAGTAGAAATGGAGAAGCTGTGTAAAAAATCGATGGGAGTGCAAGAGACTGACAAGGAAGATTAGAAAGTTGCTTCAAAAGCCAGGAAGAAAGCCTTTGATGATTTGAGTTGAGACAGGTCGATTGAGAAACAAATGCTCTCTTGAGATGTGACAGCACTGGTCATTCTGAAGAGAAACTACATGGCCAGGCAATTACCCCGCACCCCACCCTTTATTTGTCACATTTACAGGTATCATCGGACGTGTATTTTAGGGAGATTTATCATAATTCTTTTCTCTTTTGACCCCAAGAGTCTATCATATCTAGTCTATTACATTTTAAGAATATGATAAAAGCTGACTACCATTTATTTCATATGATTATTTTATGTTATTTTTTCCATTTGTAAATAACAAAACATTTTTTAAACAAAATTTTTTGCAGAATTCCAGAATATAAAGTCAAGTCCAGCCCTCTCTGGTTAAAATCAAGCAGTAGGGAGATAATGCAGGTTATTTTGACCTAAATTATCTGGAGATAAACATAATGTATGTCATCTACTCTGTATTTCTATGTATATAGAAACAGAATATATAGAAGTTATACATATAGAAATAGAGTGTGTGAATGATATATGTGCATGTTAGTTTGCATGGTCCAAGAAGCACCACCACTTGCTTTTACAGCATTTTTGAGTTTGGCAGCATTTTCATATCCATTCTCTTATTTGTGGTCATCCACAGTAGGGCTTTGATGTCAGGCAGAGCTAGTCTCTAATCTGTGCACCAGCACTCACTAGCTGTGGGGCCTGGGTCAAGCTGGCATATCACTCTTAAATCTCCCTCCACTGCAAAAACAGAGGCAATACCAGGACTACCTCATAGACAATGGGAATTAAATAACTTACATCGAGTTTTGAAGAGAAAAAAATAACTTTTATTACTTAACAAGTAATCAGCACTGCCAGAATTTGAACCCAGGTTTCTTCATCCCTAATCCAAGGTCTGCTCTCCACTGCACCAGCTGCCTAAACCCAGGTGCATGTACTTGTATGTCATAATAATGGCTACAGTGATGAAATGTCCCTTCCTTCTGCTATTCCCAATATTTATAAAACATGTTGGCTTATTTCATAACATTTATCATACTTTGTATTTACTTTTGTTTGCCAACTTGTTCTGTCTGTATTCTTGACTGTAAAGCCTGGGAGGGCATTATAACCTCAGTGCCTTGCACAGGGCCCTGGCACATAGTAGATATTACATGGTATTTTCTGAATAAGTTCAGTTTACAATAATTCCGAAAGATATGCATTTCAGATAAGAAGCTCACTGAGGTTATGACAACCCAGAGAGTTATTAAGTGACTGAGCCAAAATTTAAATAACTCTCACCCCTTTGATTCCAGAGCCTGTTCTCTTTCTTGAATGCTATAAAAGAGTGTGGCCATGGGGCTGGGCAGTCGAGGAAATCATGTTATACGTGTGACTGCAGGTATGACCCTTTCCCCATACCAAATGGACTGGACAAGACTGGAAGCTGAATGCTTAAAATCATTGTGAAAAAATAAAATAAAATAAATAAAACCATTGTAGAGAGTCTTCTTCTCATTAACCTGGACAGGTACATTTAAATTTTAACAAAGCTATACACCAAGATAAAAAGGAATGATGTTCAAGATAAAAAGGAATGGTAATTCTCATATTTGAAGTACAGGGGATAATTGCAGTTCAGATGACTATGTAGGGTATGATGAAGAAAATCTAGAAAGACTAGTCTGTAGGAAAAAGATGTGTTGTCTGCTTGCATCCATTCTTTCTCAACTGTTACAGTGCTAGGCATATTATAGGTGCCCAGTGACTATTTGTTGACTGGTTAAGTGTAGGGTTATAAAATATTTACTATATAGACACTGTAGGTTTGCCCTAACCCCAAGACCACTGAATTGGTCCTATTTTAAATATTGCATGGATGTTCAGAAAATTCTGAGAATATACCTAAAATAATAGGATACCAGAGGTAAAAGCCAGTTAACGTAGACTTCCTCCACTATTGACAATAAAACTAAAGCCAAAAGAGAAAGAGAGTAGATGTCTGTACAGTTGGTTGGGACAAGAGGTGAAACCAGGACTTGCATCTCATTCTCCAGGAGTAGCTCCTTCTGCTTTACCTTATTCTAAAACCTGGGGTCTCAGTGGTAACTAGATAGGATCTAAGGAAACTAGATGATTTTTTAAAAATTACAGACATACTCACAAATGCACACATTTATGACACTAGAATAGCATAAAAAGCAAAAGCCTGAAAGCTAAAAGAGAAAATGCTGATTTAATTCCTGTCCCTCTTACTTTTTTGCTATTTGACCTTGGAAAAAATTATTTGCCCTTCTGAATCTTAATCTTCAAATCTCCTGTCTACACAATAGATTAGCTTAGGTAAGTGCTTTTTAGTCCACATTTTTTCCTTCTTTCTTTCTATTTGTAAATAAAAGAACATTTTTTAAAACAAATTTTTTTTGCAGAATTACAGATTATCAGGTCAAGTCCAGCTCCTCTGGTTAAAATCAAGCAGTCAGAAGAGAGGACATTGGCATCTTGCCTGCTCCACTTTCCCCTCCTTCAAGGGTCTTTCTAACTCACCCATTCTGTGATTCTGGAATTCACCAACAACCACTTCTGAGGAAGGGCAAAGGGCAGACTCACCTAAAACTCCTTAAACTCTGGGTTTCAGTCAGATGTCTAATACTAGAAACTTGGAGCAAAATCCTTCTCTTCTGGCACCCAGAACCCTGGTCTTGGCCAAAGAGGTAAATAAAATTTAAATGTAGTGACTTTAAATTGGCCACCAAGGGAAGGGCTTGATGGGGCTTTGAAGGAAGGCCACTTCTCTCTTAGGTACCATTGGGTCTCTCTAGGTTGTGGAGTATGACATGTCCCAGGGAGCATCGACTGGCAGTTTGGCTTGATGCCTGAACTGGGCGGTAAAGAGGATGCCAGCTTTGGTTGGGTGGAGTTGAGTTCCATTGGCCCTACTTCCACTATATTCTTAGTCCTTGATCTGGTTCCAATAAGATATCCCTAGAGGCAGTGAAAGCCAAGAATGGCTTTTGGCCTCAAAATATGTAATCATTTCATCAACAGCAATTACCTTTGTAAAGCACTGGATATTTTACAGAATCTCTTCAATGTAAGAATATCTTTTGCATGATTTCAAGAGTTGGAACTATGACTAAATGGGTGAAAGAAGGAAGGAGAAAGGAGGGAGGGAGGAAGAGACTGTAGGAAAACAAGAGAACAGTCTAAATATAGAAAGAATATTCTGGAAAAGAATAAGTTCTTCATCACTGGAGTAAGTAAGTAGAAGATAGTACACTCAACAGTGATGATCTCACTTACACGTGAAACCCATAAAACAAAACAAAACAAAACAAAAACCCTCAAATTCATAGAAACAGAATAGATTGGTGGTTGCCAGAGGCAGGGGTGGAGGGTAGGGGAAATGGATGAAGTGGGTCACAAGATAAAAACTTGCAGTTATAAGGTAAATAAGTCTTAGGATATAATGTACAGCATGGTGACCATAGTTAATGATAATGTATTGTATATTTGAAAGTGACAAAGAAAATACATCTTAAAAATTCTCATCATAAGAAAAAATTGTAACTGTGTGAGATGATGGATGTTAACTAAACCTGCTGTGGGGTTCATTTCCCAATACATACATATATTAAATCATTGTGTTGTGTGCCTTAAACTAGTACAATATTATATGTCATCTATAGCTCAAAAAAACTGGAAAAATAGAAGAAACAGACTAGGGTGGGGGAGAGTAATGGAGGGAGGAATGGGGACAACTGTAATTGAACAGCAATTAAAAAAACACAGAAATAAAAGATGAATGCAAATGCTTAAAAAAAAAGAGAAATAGACTATCAAAAAGAGAGTGTGAATTAATTGACCTTATAGGTTCCTTAAAATTCTAAGATTCTATGATTCTGTGAAATAAAGACAAAGAGAAAAGACATATGGGCACTACATTTTTGGTAGTGTAAATGGGGCCTTCATATACTTTATTTCAAATATTCCTCAGAGGAGTTCCCAAAAGAGAGCATTCTTAAATACACTTGCAGATGAGAAAATGGAATTTTGGAGAGGTGTTTATCAGAAAGATCATGGTAAGAACAGAGTTTGTCTTCAGGCCTTCTAGAATCCAAAGTCCATACTCAGCCCTCTATACCTCACAGCCACCCACATGACAAATGGTTGGCAATGGGGCAAGGAGGAAAATCACTTGATAGACCTCATTTTTCCAAAGATCGATGTGCAGGGAGTCTTAAAAAAACAATCCTTTGTTGTTTGACTAGGGCCAGATTTCCCTCATGTACATGTTCATTTATCATTTATCAAATATCCAACTTGGACAGATTTGAGCTCTATTTATGTGTCTTAGGGAGGGACATGCAAGGAGCAGAGGGAAGTGGGCATTGTGCAAACCCACAAGACACTGTGGCTTCTTTCAAGGGATTGAGAAAGATGGTGGCCACACCCTATTGATGTTGGCAGCCCTTCAATTTGCATCCAGATGGGAAAAATCTGCAGTTTCCCTTCTCTGCTCCCAAACCCCACCCGCTTCTCTCCTACCAGGGCCGTAGCCTCTTTCCCCAGATTCCCAGCTCTTGGCCCTATGCCTACATTCTTGGGTCCCTCTAAGGTTCGATATAGAAGAAAGGATCACTATAGCCAGTGAAGTGCTTTGTATGTAATTAACCTGTGCTAGATTAAAAATAATAATAATAAAAACAAAACAAACCTTTTGTTTCTTACTCCTTATTGCAGGATAAAGAATATAAGGCTAGAATGCTATGAGATTGTGGTGTTCTTTTAAATTCCTACCCCTCTCCTTCCCTCACTCCATTCCTTCCTTCTCCCCAAGGCAAAATTTCAGAAAAGACTTTTTTCACTTCATATTTGCAGAATGTAAACATCATCAGGAGAATCAATGAGGCCTCCTGACATCTCCACCCCAACTCCTTTTTGTCAGGCAGTTTTAACATAATTGTTCATGATCTTCCAAAATCTTCTAACAGGTCTTTTTGCCTTCAGAATTGTCAGTACAATTCTTCCTCTTTTTCATGCAGACGGACCTCCCTAAAGCACAGATCCAGTCATGTCATTCCCATCTTGAGAATATTCATTAGCTTGTCATGGTTCATTGATAGCCTGATGGCATCCAAATTCCTTATCCTGATCCTCAAAGCACCACCCAGTGATGCTTGTAAATATGACATGGAACTCAAAAAGGACCAAAAAAATAAAAAAGAACAAAAGGACATTAGATGTGGCAAGAAGGAAGGCAAGTGAAATCTTCCCAGCAAAGTTTCAATAGTTCATCCCAGATGGGGTATCTGCAGTGGTGTTCAGGGGAGACTGGGGAAAGTGAGATGCCAGTTTAGCAGTGAAAGAAATGAAGGAAATGGCAAAGTAGGTACAGCATCTGGAGATATCAGGTGAAAGATTTCTCAAGACTTGGGGAACTGGAACAGGTCTGGAGGCAGAAGGAAAGGCCACAGAGAGAGATGCTCTGAAGCAGAGGTCTTCAGTCAAGGCTGCCCACCAGAGAACAACCAGTCATTGGTGGAACCAGAGTTTAAGCCTGTGCCGCTAATCCCCAGGGACAAAGGAAGGCTGCATGAGAACACAGAGGCAAGCAGTAATGGGAAAAACAAGGAACCCAGAATCAGGAAAGGAGGGGCCTCAAATGGTAGGGGGTGGCAGAGAGGGCAAATTTATAGGACTTCATACTTTTGCTTAAAGCTAGTCTTCTCTGTCTTTGCAAAGGGTTGTTTTTAACTTACTGAAAATGACGTAGAAGAGTGTTTATTTTCCTGGATCCAGTGTAAATGAAGGAAGTGTTCTCTGAAATTTATTCTCAGTCTTAGAATAGATTTATATACCAGCATGAAAAAAACCTAGAAAATAGTTGCCCAACCACATGTGTTGGGCAGATGTGGCCCTCCACACACAGTGTCTATTGTCTATTTTTTACAGAGATTCTGGTCCTTTGGTCCTGTTCAGGGTGATGGGAAGGTAGAACCTCTTCTAGGAAGCCTCATTGCTGTCCTGCTAAGAGAACCCTTTCAAAGCCTTTTCTACAGAAGCCTTTCTGAGACTAGGAACACTGACAAGCACAGAGCCAATGGGAATCATGCATCTAATTAACTCTTCTGCATTGCAACATGGAGTTGTCCCTTAAAACAGACCTGAAAATGATCCAGAGTTAATGTGACTTGGAAAATGTACAACCACCTTGAACTTGCTTGATCTTAAATGTAGCATTTTGTCAGCAGGGCTCAATTCCAAGGCAAAGAGGCAGCTGTGGTTGGAGGCAGGAAGTGAGGTTGATAAATGTTCATTGGAGAGGGCTATCCAGCTGGATGCCAGATGGTGGAAAAAGCCTTGTGTATGAGAAGGGAGATGAATTGGGGACACACCATTTTATGTGGATGAAGAAGAAAGGAGAAGACAGCTATGGGGTGATAAGTATCTGTTTATTTTGCTGAATCATTAATTCATCTTGAAAATCTAAAATTAGTCTTGAAATTCTCTCTGTCAAATATGGCAGCTAGCAAGATGAGGGGCAGGGGAGCCAACAGGTTCTGTCTGTGCAATGCCCATGTGATATCTTTGATTAAGGTCTCAAGATATCATTTTCTCAAGCTGATCATCAATGGGTTTGGGAAATCAGCTTCAAGACCAGATTTCAAGCTCAATAATGCAGGAACTAATTCTGGGTAGACTTCACCTCACTGTGATTACTTCACTCCTCTCTATGCTTCTCAAGTCAACATTTATTTGGCCCTATTTGTTTAAGGGCAACAAGAAAGATAAATCAGATGGTTTAAAAGTTAATTCCCTTCCAAATTCCCTAGCTGCACATAGTCTTGACCTCTATACTCCCACTGACTTCAAATCCTATGCCACCTCACTCACATGATTTGCCAGCCCCATCCCAGACCTCACCATAATGGGAAAGTGCTTAATTTTAAAATCTCAAACTCTAAAATTTACCTTTTCCAAAAACCTCCTGTTTTTTTCTACAGCACAACTCAGTAAATCTATGCTTGGTAACTTCTTCCTCCTCAGGCCCACCCAAGTCATGAGTCCTTCACTCTGGCTCTAAGTGGTTCCTACCCTCACCCCTCTTTTCTGGTATATAATCCCCAGACTTAGGTCGCTGATGGGATCAGCTATTTAAATGTGGTCTCCGGTCCAACAAAGTCACATACTGCTGCATAAAGTCCTTCCAGAGCCTAGTGTTGGTTCCCTGTTATATTCCTCACAGCCACCCCAAGATAACCTTTCTGTTTTTAAAACATTTACTGTTGTTCAGTTATAGTTGTCCTGCGTTTTTCCCCATTGCTTTCTCCTGCCCTATCCCCCACACTCTCACAGTCAATCTGCACCCCCCATCATCAGTGCCCATGAGTCCTCTACTCATGTTCCTTTGCTTTCCTCTTCTCCTACTTTCCTCTATTATCCCCCACCCCCATCCCTTCTGGTCACTGTCAGATTGTTCTTTATTTCCAAGTCTTTGGTTTTATTTTGTTCATTCATTTGTTTGATTAGATAACCTTTCTTGACACCCTCAACTGGATATGATTTCTCTCTCTTCTGAACTCTCACAGCTTCTAGATATGACTCAGATAATAGTTATTCATCTACTTGTATTGTTTCTCTTTGAGGTCTTTTAGGGTTTTCATTTCTTATCCATCTCTGTGTCCTAGTGCCTGGCATCAAATAGATGCTCAGTGACCATTTCCTTAACCAAATAGGACAACTCTTCTATAAAGGAACTTAAAACAAATAGCTTCATCAGGATATTAACTGCAAAAGTTCAGAAATGGGTAGTTTTACAAAGAAGCAAATTAAAATGTGCAATGAGAATATTAGTTTCCTCTTGCTGCATAATGAATCAGTACAAATATAGCAGCATGAAACAACAAACATCCCAGTTCTCTAGGTCAGAGGTCTGAACACATGTAACTGGGTTCTCTGATTACTGTCTTCCTCCTGAACAGGGTAAGGAAGGATATTGGAGTCATTAATCTCCACCTCCTTCTTCAAGCAAAATGTGGCCTTTTTTTTTTTTTTTTTTTTGCAATTATGAGGTAGGGAGGGAGGAGACTATAATGTTCCTTTTGTAGATGAGAAGTGATAGGTTGAAGTTACTTGGAAAGAACTTGCTGCTCACTTCAAAGAGGAATTTTCTCACAATCAGAATTTTTTATCTTTATTCAAATATAAAAGGGAATGAAAGAAGTTGTGAATCCTCTAAAAGAAGAGATGTATTGAAGAAAAGTATTCCTATTGCCTGGGCACAAAGGAGAGCTCGATGCATTCAGCCTCTCTCAGATATGCGTGCCAAAATATTTGAAGCAATAATCCCAGCTGAAGTGGCAATTGTTGTGGGAAAAGGAGTATCCTGCATGGACTACTGTGGGAGAGGCGTTAACAGTCCTTCCCCTTGAGTGATGCAGGTACACTTGCATGCCTTGTCCCTCATCTGATGCTCATTTGCTAGGTCACCTTAGCAAGTGTGAGCTGAGGTCCTATTTCTTCATCTATAAGATGAGGGGCTCATAGCCAAGCTGCCATGAAGGCCCATATTTGTGAATATAAACTGAAGAGATACACATGCTAAATTCATTATGATCACTATCACCAGCCACATCCATCTACTGCATGCCCTTGTCTGTGTTAACTTCTCAGTTACTCTAGTCTTGCAATGGGTCTCCCTCAACTGGTTAATAAAAGATGATCAGGATTTCACATTTTTGTGTCTCATCATAAAAAAATACACATATATGAGATGTTGATCCATTTTATTTGCCACTTAATATTAATTGGTTAATTTGGTCATCTTCGTAGCCTGTAATATATTCCTGACAATTCATATATAGCTCTAATCAGTACAATTCAAGCCATATTTTAAAAGCATAAAGAGAAATGGCTATTTCAAGGAAATCTATGGTAAACCTCTGTATTTCTAATTCTGGCCAAAGGGGCTGCTGTCCTCTTCTTTTCCTTAATTCTGCATTTGGCTCAGTCCTATTCCAAGAACACTGAGTTGTCCAATAATGTTGTGTCGATGAATGATCTATCTGGACCATGTCATGGTGCTACAGCTGGGACAATCACAATAATCCTGGCATCAAGAACTGGAAACAGCCCAAGTGCCCATCAGTAGATGAGTAGATAAAAAAGCTGTGGTACATTTACACAATAGAATATTAGGCAAGTCTAAAAAGGAACTATTATCCTTTGTGACAGCATGAATGGAGCTGGAGACTAGTACACTAAGTGAAATAAGCCAGTCAGAGAAAGACCAATACCATATGATTTCACTTATATGTGGAATCTAATGAACAAAATAAACTGACAAACAAAACAGGACCAGAGGCATGGATATATGGAAGAGAGAGATCTCAGATAGGAGGGGAGAGGGTGGGACTGGAAAAGATTAGTCAAGGAACAAGTAGGCATATGACATGGCCACTGACAACAATATGCTGAAGGCCAGTGGGGTGCAGGGCCTGGATGGAGGGGACAGCTCAGGGAGGCAATGGGGACATTTGTAATAGTGTTAACAATTTTTAAATAGAATCCTGGCCTACTGGTCAGTTCTAGCAGAACCTGAGATCCAAGACTGTGCAGGACTATGAAAAACTCAAAGAAAAATAATGAAGAAGCTTGCTGGTTTCCTGACAGCCTTGGCCAGTACTTATATCCCTGGTCCTTGTAATAGTATATGTTAGGTAGGGATGGAATATTGAGGGGTAGGGATGGAATACTGAGGGGAAGGGACACAGCACCACTACTAGTGAAACAATACTTGTGAATTGCCTGGCCTGTTAATGTATTGGGTCACAAATGATGAAGGATGGACATGTTGAGCTTCCAGATACTCCTCATGCATTTTTCTTATCCTTGTGCTAGATGTGGGTTTCTAGTAGAAAAGTATAGAACTGTAATTCCACAATTAGAAGAGTTGTGGGTCAATGTTTTAGTTGATATTTTTCTACCTGGGACATCTGAAGTAAATTCCAAAATTAGTAACATCAAGAGAAGATTCTCTTCTTCCATCTATTTAGGGCATCTTTGATTTCCTTGTTCCTCAGGCTGTAGATCAATGGATTTAGCATGGGGATTACAACAGTGTATAGGACTGATGCCAACTTGTTTTGGCTCCGGGAATCACCAGAATTAGGATACATATAAACAAAGATACCTGAGCCAAAGAAGAGGGTCACTGCAGTCAGGTGAGAAGCACAGGTGTTGAAGGCCTTGGACCTGCCTTCAGCTGAAGTGATCTTCAGAATGGTGGCAAGGATATAACCATAGGATATCATAATAACCAGGACAGATGTGAGCCCAAAGATCACTGTGAGCACTGAAATCAGGACCTGGAAAAAAAAGGTGTCAGAGCAGGATAGGATTAGCAGTTGGGGCAGGTCACAAAAGAAATGGTTGATGATGTTTGGCCCACAGAAATGCAGCTGAAGTAAAGCACACAGTTGGATAGATGAGCCAAAGAATCCAGTTATGCAAGATCCTGCCACCATCTGCACACAGAGTGTGGGCGACATCATGGCTGTATAGAGGAGAGGACTGCAAATGGCAACATATCGATCGTAAGCCATGGCTGCCAGGAGACAGCATTCAGTCAGACCCAGGCCCGAGAAGAAGAAGTATTGCATGGTGCACCCCATAACGGAGATGAACGTATGGGTCTTGAAGAAGTCCGAGAGCATCCTGGGGACAACAGTAGAAATATAGCAGATGTCCAGCAAGGACAGGTTACTGAGGAAAAAGTACATAGGTGTGTGCAGATGGGGGTCCATCTTGATGAGCGTGATGAGGCCCACATTCCAGGACACTGTCATCAGGTAGATCCCTAGGAATATTGAAAAGAGGAAAATGGTGAGCTTTGGAAATTCAGAGAATCCCAAGAGAATGAACTTCGTAATCATGGTACTATTCCTTCTCCCAGTCATTGCATTGATGATTCTAGGATCTGTAAGGAGAGAAGAGAATGAATCTCTTTAAGTCAGTTGTTAACTTAGTTTCTATAGAAATAAACACTTTCTACCCACACTGAACACAGAGTCAAGAAAAATACTGAGCCATTTTAGATGAACTAACCTTGGTTAACTTTGCTTCTAAATAACTATAACGGTTCTGTGCATCAATTTTCCCACATATAAAATAGGATGATTATACTTCTCATTATCAACCCATTGGGCTTTTAAAGTACAAAGGAAAGTATACTAACCTTTAGAACACCCTTCTCAAAAGATGCCTTGGCAATTTTAGGATTTTATCAGTGGAGCTATAACTCCTGTGCACGGCTTAGTGACTGAGGCCTTAGATGTCATATAGCTGCTTTCGAATTGTGGCTCTGCTCTCTGTGAGCTTTTTGACTCTAAGCAGGTTGTCTAAGATCTTTATGCCTGTTACTTTATCGTTAAAATAGGGATGATAATAATAATAGAGCCTAGTTCATAGGGTTCCCTTGAGGTTAAATTAGTTCTGTTATGTACAGTGCCTGCCATGCATATAGTATTATACAAAGTGGTGTCAATAGAAGGTTTTTTTCTAATCCAATTGTGAAGTACTCTGTTGGTGTTTGAAAAACATTTAAAGTTTAAATATTGAAGGGTTGGTCATAGAGATAACATTGTCAGACTACAGTGTGATTATGTTATAAATTGATAGCAAATAAGTAATTAAAAACATCATAGTTGGAAATGAATTACAATATATATTTCTAAAGTATTCACAGGTCAGATAATAAATTTTAACAGAAACTATAAAATATTTGTAACTTTTATATGGAACCATAAATGACCCTGAATAGCAGCTGCAATTTTGAGAAAGAAGAACAAAGTAGGAGGGATCACAATACCTGATACCAAACTGTATTACAAGGCCACTGTAATCAAAACAGCCTGGTACTGGCATAAAAACAGGCACATAGACCAATGGAACAGAACAGAGAGCCCAGAAATAAACCCAAGTCTCTACAGTCAGTTAATATTCGACAAAGGGGGCAACACCATAAAA
>PVKM010025025.1:0-20168 GCA_004027735.1 Carollia perspicillata
GACGGGTCTTTAGCAATCCTAAACTATCTGTCCAGAAGATGCCACCTTACGGCATGTTTGCATGAGAATCTTGATGCTTCCCTAGTTTACTTCTTTTGGAGTTAGCTTTGGACTGTGATTCAATGTTATTTCCCTTCCAACTGAGGGCAGCTGAGGTTACAAACGGATTTGACTAATAGGCCAAAACCCAGTTAGGTTCTCTGAGAACCAAATGACAGCAAAGGGGGAGGGGTATGGCGAAGGGCGGCCTGTGCACTGTGGCGCTGAGGATCAACGCAAGAGCCTTCTGAAAAGCCTCATCCCTGCAGACCGTAGTGGACGGGCAGGTGGCCCCCAGCCAGACCTTCCAGAGAGAAGCAGCTGCAAATTGGTTCTGCGGGTGCTCAGTTTTGTGAGAGCTCCTTGAAGTTTGCAGGGCTGGAGCCAGGGAAGCTTCGCTGCTTCCTGCACCCGGGGGGGTGACTCCTTACCTGATACCCCACATAACTGGCCTTTGGGGGACCCCTCTGAGAAGCTGGTAAAGGGTAACCCACTTCTTTGCCTGAAGTCCTTAATGCTAAGCAAGCCACTCGGCAAACTTTGACAAGCACCAAAAGAGAATTGAGAACAAATAAATCAGAAGAAGAGGAAACGCAAATGCTGAGACCTCGATGGCTTTTTCCCCTGCTGTCGTTCCAGCTGTAGCCTGGGATTAATTAAGTGCTGTGAAGTCAGTGCCGGGAGAGAAGGGGAAAAAAATGCACTCTATCTCTAAGGAAGGAGTACAGTATCAGTTCTCACCAGTGAGAAACCTTGGGAAGTGAATCGCTGTCGCCGTCAGTGTTTGTGGAGGGACTGGAGGGACAGGGTGCCTGTGCCAGGCTGGCGGAGGCTTGCCTTTCCAAAGCTGGAGAGGATTTCACGGGGGTTCTCCTTCCCGCGCCTGGGAAGAATTTCCCCTCTGGTAGCTGCAGCCGCGGCGGCGGCAGCCCTACCTCCTGTTCGGGGGAACAGGGCAGAATGCCTGTGCTCGAGCGCTATTTCCACTCGGCAGAGCTAGGCAGAAGGTGGACAGCCCCAGAAGGTGCGCTGCCCTCCTCCCTGGGCAGCCGGCAGGGGTGCCAGCAGGGGCCGCTGCCCTGGGACTTGCCCGAGATGATCAGGATGGTCAAGCTGGTTTGGAAATCCAAAAGTGAGCTGCAGGCGGCCAAACAGAGAGGCATTCTGGAGAACGAAGATGCTCTCCACAGCTTCCCAGGTAACTGTGAGGTGTGAAAGGTAGCAGAGCAGGATCTGATTACTTTCGGTCCCTTCCTGGGAGAGCCCAAGTCTTAAAAATGGGAAAAGGCAGGCAGACGGACTGTGCGGCAGAGGGTTCGAGGGCTGTGACTAATGCATGTTTGCTCTATTATAGAAATGCATCTTAAAGTGGAGTGATGTGGTAGGAGGAGCGTTAATAGCCTGAAAATTAAGGAACCTGGGCCCTAGGCTCAGCTCACCACTTGCTTGCCCCGCGGCTAAAACAAGTGAAACTTCCTGAGCTTCAGTCCCGAAAGGTGGGGCTGGAACTGGATGCTCTTAATGTCCATTTTTGCCTCTGCAGTTTCACCAATTGACAAGTCAGAGTCATCGCTGAGAAAGTATTCTTCTTGGGTTGCTTTTTGTGAAGCTTTATGTAAAGTAAAATATACTTTCCAATGTTTAACCATAAAACTGTAGCATGTATGAGTGATCCCAGGATGGAGTTCAGCCTGGAAGCTTTTCATGTCATGAGAAAGTTGGTAAACTTCCTTGCCTCAGTTTCCCTTTCCACAAATGGCAGTAGCACAAATTCCCTCATGGATGGCAGGAAAAATTGTCACTCACAAATGTGAAAGCGAGTCACTGGGGCTTTGGCATGTTCTAAGAACGCGCTGTGTTTGGGACAGTTGTGGAGGACTTTGCTGTGTTTCTAACAGTGGGCGCTGCAACCACAAAGCTACCTGGGAGCCCTGTGAAGGATCCCAAGGGGCTGTGGCCACGCCGTAAACCAAGAATGTATGCAGGGTGCTGTCTGTTTCGGGAATATGTTGGTAGATATTTGGAAACTGGTTCACTTTAGAAGAACGAATAGGAGCATGTGTTTATGCCTTCAAAGACTTGGCTAGCCCTGACATAGCATTGCTTGGGAGAGATGAGCGACTAGACGGAAAAGATAGACCAAAAATTACTTCTCTCTTTCTCATGGAAACAGACTAGGAAATCAAAACTTGGCGAATTTTGTTTTTAATCATTTATGAAGAAATTTTTTAAAGGTAGTCTAATAATCTAAAAAATAATTTGATTTAAAAAATAATGCTCTGGGGGAAAAAGATTTCGAAGGAAGAAAAACATAACAGTGTTGGTCATTAGTAAACAAGGAGCACTTAGGAAAGAAAAGGAAACCAATAGGGTTGAGGTTTGTGTGGCAACAAGGAGATGGGTGCCCAGAGAAATGGGTCTTGGTCAGAAGGAATTAGGTAATGCTAAAGGAATTCCAAATTTCGTGTGAGTAGTACAAGAAAAATGGAAAAACCCACCTGGGCAGAAAATTTAACTATAATACTTGAACTATACTCTTGGTTTGTTTCAGTATATTAAATGATTAAGATGCAAATTTTAAACTACACCTTTGATAAAACTACCTAATTTGGCTATGGGGCTAGGCGTATATTATTATTTTGTTGTATGCTAGTGGGCGTCTACTTCCTGAAAAAGCAATACTACAGAAGACTCCTGTAACTTTTTATCACCTAAAGGTACATTTTTCTGGATGTTAAAAAAATTGAGCTAGTTGAGTCTTAATATGCCCTGGACTCACTTTACATGTAATATGTCTCAGTGACCACTTTGGTTTCCGGGAAGGCTCCATCTCAACACCTCCCCAAAGAATGTCTGCTTGCTTCCTCTTCTTCCTCCCCTGCCTTCCCACACTCAAGGCTCACACTTCTATCATGAGCCTAAAGCCTTATTATCCATATTAGCAGCATGGGGCCAGATGACAAAGCCCTCAAAGACAAGTCACTTCGCCTTCCGGTGTTGTCTCCTGCGTCCTCTCCCATCTTGTTCCTGATGCTGCATTCTCTGCCCCATCAGATGCCCTTCAGCTGAGCCATTTCCCCACAGTAGCCTGCCAGTGAGGGACACAAGACCACTTGTAAAATAGTCCCACAAATCTGGCATTCTTCCATTTTGGGAAAGTGATGGTTTAAGCTGTTTTTCATTCTGGTGTAGAGGTTTATGGTAGAAAGCACCTCAGAAAAAAAACCCCACCAAACCAAATGGTAATCTCAATTTCTCTCTCTCTCTCTCTCTCTCATACACACACACATGACCCTTACCTCAGAACCCTCAAACAATTTTTCCTTCAACAATACTAAAGAACCTGCTCTTCCTCAAATGCATCCTGTGGTACCCTGCCTCTGAGCCTTGCCTTGTGCTTGCGACGTCTTTCTTTGACTCAGCCAACTGAAAATGTTCTGTTCAAGCTACGAAGTCCAGTTCACGCAGTTCAAGCACACTTTTCTCTGGAGTGGCTTTCCTGTCTCCGCTCCTGCCCCCACTCTCCCCCACAGTCACTTATTCCCTTTTCTTTACTATCTTTACCTGTGGGAACAACATGTTAGGTTTATAACACACAGTATTTTTGCCATGTCAGTAACCAAAAACAAGAAAGTTAAACCGTGGGACATTCTATGCATATTTTGACTGCTGTCTATAATGGATAAATAGGTTTACATTTTAAAAAATCATGAAATTACAGAAATTCTGAATAGAATCAACAATATATAAAGGCCTTTAGAGACATTTCTCTGTTTCTTAATAACAGGGACTGCACCTTGAAGTTTTTCACTTTTCTTTTCCTTAGCGAAGGGCATCGTCATTTTTGTTCAGACTCCTAGGCAAGACTGGAATGTTGTTTCTCCCAAATGAAACAGAAGAGTATTCTGAGATTTTGCTTAGGTGATAAAGGGGGAGAGTAAAAGGATTTGTAGGAAAATAAATACAGAAATATGTATTTGTGAGAGATTTTAAAATGCAATACCCTGAACTGTGGGTGATGGAAGATGGAAGGGAGCAATGTCCCCTGGAGAGAACGAGAAAGTGCTAGAGAGGAGGTGACGAATGTGAACTGTCCTACCATCTTCCTATGGGCATGTACTGGAGACTGTTGGTGACAATTCAAAGCAAAAGGTTGGGGGAGGAAATCGTGTGACAGGAGGAAGAGAGGCTCGCCATTTTCACATGTCAGGGGGAGGCATCTTGGTGTGCCCTCAGAGCTGGGCTTTAGCGGAGGCACGGCTCACCCTGGAGAGAGACTTCGGAGGTTGTCAGCTGGCGTGCCCAAAGTCGGAGCATCACTTGGGCTCACCGACTCGCGCCTGATCACTTCATGTTATTAATAGCCACATCATTTTCCCCTTCTGAAGAAAACCAACGATGGTCTAATTATCTGGTTGACACTAGATCCAGTGAACAGTTCAGAGAGACTGGACGACTCGCCCAGGGCCACACATTGGCACTGTGACAGAACCAGATTTGGATCTCAATTTGCCCATATCTAGTCCACAAAACTAGCACAGTGAGGGCACGTTCTAGGTAATTTATACTTAAGCCAAGATATGGCTTTATTGACTATATGTAGAAGGGCAAACATGGGAACTCAAAAATCTTGGCCAAACCAAAAAAATAATATTACCATGCAAAATAAGTCAAAAGGATTGTACTTCCTCTAGATTTTTCTACTTATTTTGTGGGCTTTAGTTTTAGATCCATGCTTCCAGGGCTAGCAAGGTCCAGAGAAAGATCCCCGTTTATTATCGGTAGAAAGTAAGCTGCAGGGGTGTCCAACCTGTGGCCCACGGGCTGCATGCAGCCCAGGGTGGCTGTGGATGCGGCCCAACACAAAATTGTACATTTGCTTAAAACATTATGAAATTTTTTTGTCATTACATGTTGCCTTGTATGTAATGTGTGGCCCAAGAAAACTCTTCTTCTTCCAGTGTGGCACAGAGATGCCAAAGTGTTGGACACCCCTGAAAAGTTTACAGCATAGTGGTGAGAGCTTGCCCAGAAAGTGGAGAGTGGAAAGAGGGAAGACGGATGGGAAATAAATACATGGTTTCTCAAATGCTGTGAGTGCAAATATTATTCTAATTGTGATTCTAGTCAGCAATCTGTGTAAGACTAGACATCCCCTAGCAGACTTGTTCTTAAGTTGAAAAAATAATTTGATTTTGGAATTCAACCAAATAACTGCAAACTCTGCAGCTTTGGGACCTACCTTTCATTTTGGTGTCCCTGGTTTAAATTTTGCATTGCATTTTACTTATTTATTAAGCTTGTTCCCATTTCAATAGCCTTTGATTTCAGAAAAATATAAAAACACACATCTCCCTCAAACAAATAATTTATTTTCCCCATAGCTATTTTACTTGTCCTGCCTTTCCAAAATACAAATATCAGAAATTTGCTTTATACTCAGCCCTTAAAATCAAACAACTTCAGATAAGAAACTCACCAAAAAAGTTCTCTGATTCCAGCACTATACAATTCAAATTGACATTTAAAGAGCTGTGTTAAAATATCTCAAGTATCAAGCATGATATAAATTAAACATGTTGAAGACAGAAGACTTTATCGTTATATTCAAAGAGCACTTATTGGATGCTTAGTGTATACAAGGGATTCAGAGATGAAGCAAAGGCTTACTGAGAGAAGAACAATTATGAATTTATGAATCAGAATGCCATCTACAACTTCAGCATGTAACAAACACTTGTTAGTCTAAACCTCTGTGTCAACTAAAAGTACTTGCTATACTGGTAAAATACAAAAACACTTGTAAAAATTCAAACACGCTTTCAAATACTCATCTCTATTAATGATTTCATTCAAAGCAGGACAAATTGCTATGCTCAAAGAATCAGTCTTAACAGCAGGTAAATTGGCATTAATTCATAACATTTGTCTAAAACTGCTTCTTATAGATGTTAGCCTGCATTCAATCTGTAGCTATACTGGATAATAATCATTGGCAACTTCATCATTCCTTTAAATGTGAACATAAAATTCAGTCAAAACTGTAACACATCATCTTCCCTGGAACCAAACCTGTTCCTTTACCTGGCTTTCTTGTTTCTGTAAATGGCATCACCCCTGAAGAAGCCTAGTCCACAACTGTTCTATCATAGAACCAATAACAACTGGTTCTAAATACATAAGACTGGTTAATAGCATCAGAGTGTCGTTGCAGTGTGGAGGGCTTTTTTAATTTTTAGCATTTTTTATTGTTGTTCAGTTACAGTTGTCCCCATTTTTCTCCGCATTGCTTTCACCTGCCCCATCCGGCCTCCACTCCCTAAGACAACCCCCTTCCTATTGTCCTTGTCCATGGGTCCTTTGTACATGTCCCCTTCTTTCTCTCGTTAGCCCCCTCCCCCTACCCTTGGGTCCCTGTCAGTTCGTTCTTTATTTCCATGTTTCTGATTCTTTATTGCTCATTTGTTTGTTTTGTGGATTTGGTTCCTTTTATAGGTGAGATTGTATAGTATTTTTCTTTCACTGCCTGGCTTATTTCACTTAACATAATGCTCTTCAGTTCCATCCATGCTGTTGCAAAGGGTAGGAGTTCCTTCTTTCTTTCTGGGGCATAGTGTTCCATTGTGTACATGTGCCACAGTTTTGTGATCCACTCATTAACTGATGGGCACTTAGGCTGTTTCCAGCACTTGGCTATTGTAAATTGTGCTGCTATGAACAGTGGGGTGCATAGGTTCTTTTGAACTGTTGTTTTGGGATTCTTAGGGTATAATCCCAGCTGTGGAATTGCCAGGTCAAAAGGCACTTCCATTTTTAGTTTTCTGAGGAAATTCCATGCTGTTTTCCACAGTGGCTGCACCAGTCTGCATTCCCACCAACAGTGTACTGGGGTTCCCTTTTCTCCACATCCTCGCCAACACTTGTTATTTGTTGATTTGTTTATGATGGCCATTCTGACTGGTGTAAAGCGGTATCTAATTGTGGGTTTAATTTGCATCTCTCTGATGGCTAGTGATGTTGGGCATCCTTTCATATGTCTCTGGGCCCTCTGTGTGTCCTCCTTGGAAAAGTGTCTGTTCAGGTCCTTTGCCCATTTTCTAATTGGATTGTTTGTCTTCCTGGAGTGGAGTCACATGAGTTCTTTATATATTTTAGAGATCAAACCCTTCTCTGAGGTATCATTGGCAAATATGTTTTTTCATATGATTGGTTCCATTTTATTTTGCTGATGTTTTCTTTAGCCATACAGAAGCTTTTTAATTTGATGCAGTCCCATTTTGTTTAGTCTTTCCTTTATATTCCTTGCCCTAGGGGACATATTGGTAAAAATATTGCTGCATGGTATATTGCTGAAATTTTCCTGCCTATGTTCTCCTCTAAGAATTGTGTGGTGTCATGATTTACATTTAATCCATCTTGAACTTATTTTTGTGTATGGTCTAAGTTGGTGGTCTAGTTTCATTTTTTTACATGTATATGTCCAGCTCTCCCAAACCATTTGTTGAAGAGGCTATTTTCACTTGATTTTATGCTCCTGCCCCCTTTGTCAAATATTAATTGACCCAAGAGACTTAGGTTTATTTCTGGGCTCTCTGTTCTGTTCCATTGATCTATGTGTTTGTTCTTACGCCAATACCAGCCTATTTTGATTTGTGGCAGTGTTGAGATTTTAAATTTTTTATTTTATTTATTTACTTACTTATTTATTATTATTGTTCACTTTTCAATCCTGCCTCTCTGTTACTGAACTGTGTGAACCTGAGCAAATCACCTCATCTCTCTCTGCCTGAGTTTCCTCTTGTGTAAAAAGGAAATAACAATAACACCTTCACAAAAGGTGAGTATTAAATGAGATCATGCAAAAAAATAAGTGCTAGAAAAGAGCCTCAGCCCTACTACATTCTCAGTAAATGTTAACTGTCATAGCTGTTGATATCGGAGCTGTTTTCACAGCTTATCTCACACTAGTGCCTTCTTTCTATTCAGTTCCGTGGCCCTTGGTCAAACCTCATGGTGTTTTGTCTATAATTTTGCAGTAGCCGCCAACTACAGTACACTGTCTACCCCTCGTCTTTCTACTCTGTGATTCAGATCGATAACATCAAAAGAAAAATCAGGAGACGTCTCACCCCTCTTCAAAATCCCTCAGTGATCTTTCATTGTGTGCAGAGAAAATCTGAGTTCGTGTATCCCACATTCCAAGCCCTCCCCTCTCTGGATGCAGCGAGCTCGTTTTCCTGCCCTGTGTGTCACTCCTGCCCTCTACACACTTCACATCCCACCCAGACAGGACAAGCGCCCCGCAGCTTCCTGCTTGCTATCTGCCCATTGTTCCCAGTGCCTAACTTCACTTCCCTCATGTCCCCGACTTCTGTTATTCCTAAGATCCCACTCATGTGCCCTTCCCTGCACAAAGCCTTCCTGAGATTACAGAGGAAAAGTATGTCTTTCTCTTCTGAGGGCTCGCAGAACTTTCTTTGTACTTATTTCACTGGCAAATCACTTGAGTGTAATTAATGTACATTTTCTTCCTTCCCTCCTATATATATTTTCAGCTTTTTGAGAATCTGGAGAACATTCTATTCTCTTCGTGTTCTCCCTAGACTCTTTCACATGACAGCTACTCAACACACTTTGATAAGTGAAAAAGGGAAATTATCAAAAAGAATAAAATAGCTTACAAGTTGTCATTAAATGCATGAATGGACTTTTTTCTAGGCACAAATTACTCAAGAACTATGAATCCTAGTTCTTCCTTTTAATGGAATCATTTTTAAACTTATATTATGCCAGAAGATCAGGATTAGTCATTATAGGTTTTAAAATAAAAGAAAAAGTACACAAGAGTAAATTTCAGAACTATTAAAAATATCTAAAGTGTGTGCAGAACTAATACGAGACAGTTCTCTCTTCATATAAAGAAATTGCAATTTACTAATAATTATAAAAATTTAGAGCAAATTGAATATAAATTATGCCTTCTTATATATATTTTTAAATAATTGCTCTGTTCATGCATCTTGAGACATTTTCTATCAACTGAAATTTCAAAAGTTGCTTCTTTTACAGATAACAGTCTGTGTATTTCTCAATGTAATTTCAAAAATAGAATGCGGAAGGTGTGTGTTTACCCAGTCCTACAAGTGAGCTTTTGAGGGGATGGAGCTGAATGGAGGATGTTATTCCCATGTCCTTTGCTCTTTGCCTGGAAACAGTTTCTTTTTCCTTTTTTTTTTTGTAATAAGACTGGTTTAACTGGACAGCAAAACACTGACTTTTGCATCTGATTAATTTCTAAAAGGATAACATTAGAATTTTTATTGTAAAAAGACCAAAAGCTCCAAGTTATTTTTAACTCAAAGAGCAACTGAGAGTATGTACTCTTTTCTATTCTCTGATTACCCTCACTCTTTCATTATCAATTACATCATAGTACGTGGTAGGTACTTACGCTACGTCAAAGCAGTTAGCAAAGCTCAAAGGACTTGTGATTTCATACAATGCTCCAGACTAGATGACACAGAGTGTAGACCTTATATTTTTATTTTTCAATTTATCTCTCTCTGTATTACCATATATTTCTCTTTAAAATTAATTTCAATTTCTAAAATGCCAAGAGACCACCCCAGGAGATCAGTTTCATACCTTTACATTTGTCTTAAATTTCCTCAAATTACAAAATTATCAGATACCCTTTCTTGGAGTACTTCTTTTCACATAAAAAACATGACATGCTATTTTATAGATTATACATCAAGCCCCTGTTCTGAATGTTTTATTTCCCCAGCTCTCGCACACGAGCCCTGAGGGAGCACTAAAGAAGAGCCTGAAGGTCATGGTCCTCATTAGTAAGAACAAGTTAAACCTTAAAAATTAGCCTTGTGTGCAATTAGAAGGCGTAGTGACAAAGCAGAGATTAGTTGTGTATCACCTTAAAAGTAAATCTAAAAAGCCAAGCATAATACAGAAAAATAAAGCCCCAGGGAGCAAAAGACAACTTTCAAGACAGATTGAGTAGCAGTTGTGTGTACTTGGTAGTAGAAATCGAAAGGTAAAAAAGCCAGAAAACTGTAAAATAAAATCAAGGTGAGACATATGAAAATGAATGTAAACTTTAATAAAGCTATTGAAAAGGAAAATTAAATAACCAAGGCTAATGAGTCACATATAATGCAATAATTAGAACCTTTCCTATCGAATTCTCAGGTGTTCCCCAAACTTCTGGAATTAAAGCCAAAGTCCAAGATGCTCTTTTTTGCTTCCTTCTCCATCTCCCTTTGGATGGCACCCAAATATCTCACATAAATCTATAGACTTGAAGAGAACTTCTGAAAACTCAAAGACATTCATTTAGAGGGTCTGTGACAAAAATATGTTCAAAAAAGTAGATAGAATTTGCTGAGGAAAGCGATTCAGAGAAAGAAGAGAAAGGGACAGGTGGAGAGCCAAGTGTAGAGCATCAAGGGGAAATGGAGGTGAGGTCACCACAAAGAACTCGAATTCCAGTGTAAGAAGTGCATTCAAAGACACATACAGAAGTGCAGACCACACAGTCACTGTTGAAAACATTTGTAACAGATCACAAATTTCCATACTTAAATGTGCAATAAAATGTAGCCCATTTCTCTTCTTCAACTAATCAAACATTCCTCTTGAGCCTATCCTAACGAGGGGATAAGAAAATTTATACTTACCAATTAACAAGTTGGTGGTCAGCGTCTTCCAGGTTAAATTTCTTCTTTTGGGTAAATATATTCCTACCTTTGCTTCTCTCCAAGGTGGTTTCTGGGCGAATGTGTGTCTTGGGCTCCATACGTGTTTTTCCACATGCAACACAAGGGCCAGCCACAGACAGGGAAGCAAAGTCATGTACATCTGGCCATTGGGTTCTGCCTTGGACTCTCTTCCCCATAATTCCCTGGGGTGTCAGGAGCAGATGAGCAGATGGACTTACCCCATGCTATATCCTTCTTCCCAGGAGAAGAAAGCCTCAATGTAGAAGGAGCAAAAAACTACATCTGTAGGGCTAACTCTCTATGTTAATGGCATCTAATAAAAAAATTTAGAGTTTCTTTATCATTCCACAAAGCCCAGTTCTCAAATTTATTGTTCTGTTGCAAACTCACACACAAAAACAAAAACAAAAAACAAACCAAATGAGCAAAAAACCCTCTTACTATGAAGATCAAATGATGAGTCTTAACTCTGTCTCGTCCTCTTGTCATTCTTGCTATAGCATGCCGAATCATCCACAATGGATGCCTCTGGTGGGGAGAAGGGGAAGATATGCACAGAAGAATACAAAAGTAAAAAGCACATGGATATAATTCAAAAAGCATTGTCTCCATTACACACTGGTTGAACTACCAGATGCTGGGCCCTGTACTTGAGCATTGTGTACTCAATATTTTGGTTACATTGCTATGCATATGCTGAGTCCAATTGTTCTGCCCTCTCTGTTAGGTCTCCCTCTTTCTCTTAAAATATACACACACATTTCAGCAACCATGTCAGGACTTTGACACTGAAATATTCGACAGAATCATTGTGTGAAACAGGATGTGGACGAGTCACACCTTTCTGTCCAGTTTGCACATTGAAAGCTGAGGTTTTATGTCTAATGCAAATTGGAATTGTCATAATCATGCAGTGTATTGTGCTGTGATCAGGTCTGATACACTTTTGTTGCCTGAATGTGCTAATTAGAAATTTTTGAGCATTCTTATGCCCCTTCATCTCTGACCCCTAGGGAGAAGATGGGGTGATAGACATTGGGAGAAGCAAGGGTACCAACATTGTTAACAAGGGTCACTATTTCCTTCTGGTGTTTTACCAGGAATTATTATTGCCTCTTCCATGGTAGCTGATACCCAGAAACTGCTGCCTCCCGCCCTATCCTTCTCTCCATAACTCACTTGAAGTTTAGGTCCCTCTGTCTTTTGCCCTCATTGTCTTCTTTAAATATTAGTTGAATTCCACACTGGTTTCCTTGGAGCAGCCCCTAATTCTATAGAACAAAAGAAAGATTTTCTTGTCAATTAAGTTGGCATATAAAATTAAGAATTGTGAATTCACCAGATTTACAAATTCTAAAGCAAATTATTCTACCCTCTTTAGTCCTAATTATCCCATTGTTTGTTTTGGTGAATAGCTGCACCGTAGGATATAAATAGACAAAATTAGAGTAATGCAAATTTTGTTTGGAAAACAAAATTTTAAGTGTCTCAAACACTCCAAAATTAATTCGAAACACTCTAGGAAGTCACAGAATGGAAAATGATTTTTAATGTTACATTCAAATATTTAGCATCTTCTATGACACAGTGTGTATTAATTGAATAGGGATTTATTCCCAACTTATAAATATAAGAAATTTAGACCTATATTGACTGGTTATTTGTTCAAGATATTTAAAAATGGAAATAAATACCATATTTCAAATTGTCAGGTTTCTCTTCCAAAACAATTCAATGGAATAATTATATTTTGAGTGTCTATTCAGAGCATAGCATTATGCCAGGTACCTGGGAGGAAAACAGAGGGAAAAGAGGTTATGAGAAGTTGGAAAAGACTTCCTGATATCAAGGCGGAATGGCATATGTTTTAAGAGACAACAGGAATAATGCTCTATGGGAACATTGAGGAATGACCATGACTGCTTCTTCAGCTAAGCTTATTTAATAACTATCATGCTCCAGACACTGTCTGGTTCCTTAGAAAATAAAAATTTATAAACCAAGAAAGTCGAGATAGATGAATAGAGAGAGATACATAGATAGATAGGGTGGGCAAGCCAGGTAGGTGATGTTATACTAGAGGGCATACGCAAAGTCTGTGCCAAAAGGCAAGAGAGTTGCTAATTCTGTCTGTATGGTGGGTGTTTAAGGAGTTGTCAGAAAGGAGGGGATGTTTAAGGTACATTTCAAGGTATGTTACATTTCTCCAAGTGAAAAAGAAATGGAGGACACAGAAAGAATAAGAAACTGTGGGGCAATATTAAAAAATTCGAGGGAATGCCAAGTCATGGAATAGGGAGTATGTTTGGAGGAAGGCTAGAGTTGAGACCAGAAAGGTAGGCTGGGGCCAGATTACACAAAGGCTTCATTTGCCTTTGCGAGAAGTGTATCCTCCAAGCAATGAGAAGGCTTCAGTAATTTCACTGGGAAGTGACATGATGAATTTTACATTTTAGAAAGTTCATTCTCTAGCAACAGTGGCTGGTAGAGAGAGGGACTTGGGGTGAAGGTGCTAATGGACTTCTAACCATCAGTATGGTGTTTATTGATCATATTTAGTAGATACTAAGAATATTGAGGTGATGAATATTTTCCCTTTAACTTACAAACCAACTTTTCCCAAGTGCTATAGCATTATTTTACACAGAACCAGAAGAAATAATACACACAAATCATCAAGCCAAAGCGCTTTACCACTCGCCACCACTCTGCCCTGAAGGATTTATATTCTGGACGTCCTTGCATCCAGAACTCCCATTCCAGCCGAGCTCATCTCTTCCCCAGACTCAAGACCTGACACAATTTATCCTCAGCCGCAGAACAGTCTATCTTTGCCAAGTCATATTTTTTCCTGTCTTCAAGTTGCCATGTTTATTTAACCAAACAATTCTTTCAAGGCTAGTCCACAGGGTGGATGAGAAAATGTATAAGGAAAACACAATATTTTATATAGTTTATAATGTAATAAGTTAGATAAAACCACACACTCAAATACAAACCAAGTGTCAGAGATACCCCATGTGGGCTGGGAGTTAACTCACCCCTCTCTAGAGTGGCCAAGGGAGGCTTTTTGTGAACTGGTTGTTACAGCTACATGTTTAAGATGGTTAAGATCTCATCAAGATGCGACAAGGTACACTTCTTGGTGGAGGAATTAACATGAATATAGGGGCAAAGCCAGAAAAACACAAGAAATGATTGAGAAGTGGAGATTAGTCAAGTTAGTTTATTATGATATTTGGCATTAAGAATGGTGGGCAACAGAGAGAAAGACATTAATGGAACCAGATTGAACATGGACAAGAAATCCTAACTTTTGTTAAACCACTAAAAAACTTAAAGTGGAGAAGTAGAGGTCTTTGCATTTTATTATGAGAAGTTGATCATCTAGTTGAACCATTCCATTTTCTAGATGAGAAAACTGAGACCCCCACAGAGATTACACAATACCCTCAGAGCCAGTCTGAAGTCCCTTGATGCCCAGCCACACTGCCTGCCATGGTCAAGCCCTTAATCTCCGCAACTCCAAAAATTCCTCTCTACAGGATAAATTCTCTACGTCTAATTTTCTGTCTTTTAACTCCCAAGCACTAACATCTCTGATTGTGTTATATGAATGCATGATGTCCATCTTACACGAGTAAGAATTATAGTGTGTATCCACAAATGCATACGTGTGTAAGTATACGCTTATTTCTCTTGTTTTCAAACTTAGATTAGAACTTGCTCTGGGCAAATCCCACATTGGATCTTTGTGAATTTCCCTATCTAGAGTGCCTGCAAGGTACAGAAGTGAGAATTTAAACAAGATTGTGAGGTTAAGGGAAGTTGTACACAAGGCAAATAGAGATGGTGGCTGCTGGTTGCCATGGCCATCATAAATGCAACATCACTGTGACCCTGTTCCGTAGCTCTGTTTCTATCTGCATTGTTGCAGGGAGGGAGAGTTTCAGGGCAGTAGGCCAGGCCGGGCCAGTGCCTGTGGCTGTTGGGAGCTTGGGTCTTAGTACATTTGCCCATAAACCATTAAGGATTAATTAACCTCTCAATCCCTCAGGCTCTCTTTGCAAAAAGGGCTGAGCTCAGAAAGCAAGTTGAAGATTTAGCAACATTTAGGCAAAATTTCATAAAGCTCATCCCCACCCACTTTTTTTTTCAATATTTTGCTTCTATAAGGTTTTCATGTCCCCAAAGGAAAAGTGTAACCTGGGTGGTTATTTTTCCTCCAAAACTACCTCTCCCTCCTATCAGAAGCCTTCTTGGCTGCCTGCACCATGCCATTCACAGCCTGCCTGCTCATTACCACCCAAATAAGGTAACAGTTCGAAATACAATGGAAGTGGCTTCTTCGTTTTAATGAACAATAGACCTTGTTCCATTAAAAATAACACCCTACTCTGAACCATTACAGAAACACTTTTTGATGTTTAAAAAGAAATGTCAGCAACTGTGAGGGGGGATAGGGTTGGACAGAGCTTTCTGATGTTGTTCTTAATTATTTTTACTTCATGTTCCCTGTACCTCTGGCTCTAGCTAAGGCAGAAACAGTGAAATGCCATAAAATAACCCTCCCTCGAAGTATATTTGGCCTGACAGGAAACAGGAAATACCAGAAAAGATCACAAGAAAAGCTGTAATCATAAGATTTCTAGCCTAATTCTTTTGACGTCAGCAGTTTAGATAAGTCAGATAAGCAATCACAAGCATCCGTGAGCGCCGAGTGCCAGTCCAAATACCCCCAGTGCATCTTCAACCCTTTTGAACTCTCACATTGTTATTTCCCCCCTGCCCTCCTCTCTTCCCCCAAGAAGCACATCCTGAAATTGTGAATTATGGATTTCATGTCAACATTAAGGCATTCAAAGACGTTACACAGGGCTTCTAAACTGGTCCGATAGCCCATCCAGCTTGCTTCCTGCATTATAAACCATGGGTGAAACTGACAGTTAATAAGGCAAAGAAAACGAACTCTGGTTTGTCTCCAAAGAAGTTTGCTCCCTAACGTTTATTCCAATCTTGACAACTAAACTATAGCCATGACATGTCTTTGATAATATACAAAAAGATACATTAACATATCAAGGTATGCCACAGTCTTCAGTAAATCTAATCATCATTATGATCACCTTTGCTTGGCCACCATGGCCGTTGCCCACCACAGTAAAATATTTGTGGTTGGTTAAATATCAGAGACATGGGGAATACACTGCCCTCTGGGAAGTTCCGTAATTTCAGAGCCAGAACAGTGGAACTCAACCATTGATGATCAGCAGAGGCACTTGTATGGGCTGGTCAGAGGATGAGGCAAAAGTTTAAATCAAGATTTATATTCATATTACATTACATGTAAATTTAAAATTTTCTTAAAAGTTAAGGATAAAATCTTTAAGCAATATCTACTTATTTCCAAAAAGATTTGTAAGCTTATAAAGTTACAATAAAACATAAATACTCCAAGACAAAACCATGCCCCACTTTTAGCCCTATCACTGAGGAGACTTCTCTTTAATGTATTATCACCTTTAAAAGATGGGCTCTGGAGCCAGACTGCTTTGCCTCTTTACTAAACAATTTGGACCTCAGCTTTCTCACCTGCACAATGAAAATAACGTTCGAAACTGTGTCACGGTGCTGCTGTGAGGACTAAGTCAGATAATCCACATAAAGAACCTAACACACTGCTGCTATGCAGTGAGCACTCTCTAGAGCATGTATAAGTGCTAGTGATTATTATCCCACCTCTTTTTAATTTTCAATAACTGCCCAGAAATATTGTTGCCTTTTTAGCTTATCCTTGAACAGCAGGAAATACTTACTCAATTCACATTCATTTCAAGGTCTGTTGCTCTGAATCATAAATAAAGCGAGAAGAAAAGTCGTAAATAGAATTTTGGCTTCATAATATTGACTATATTTGCAACTCCGGTGGTACAATTTTGAAAGTATCCTTTCGTCAAACTTTCATTCATTATCCATCACTGTGTGCAGTGAGAGCCTAGTAGCTCTAATCATACAATTGGCAAAATGTTCTGACTGATTTGGGTGGATAAGGAGTTTAAGTTTGGGTTGGGTCAAAGTTCATGTAAAAGTATGTTGTGTTTGTCAATATTTGGTTGTCAACTAAAACCTTAATAAGCTAAACCTAAACTAAGCTAAACTATAACACCCTTGTGTTCTCATTTTTGAATAGTCAACATTTATGGCATGGATGGTCAATTAGTGTCAAAAGCCTGTGTAATTACAAAGTGTTTTATTTGAATCTCGTTTCTAGATTACCACTTTGTTGGGGCATATCTGCTTCAGACGTTAATGCAAAAAGCCAATTCGCAGCACGTTGCCATTAGAATTCCAGCCACAGCTTTTTAGGAATCAAGATTGATCACCCTGGACAAGCAGTAGAACTTTCCAAAGCACCACGGAGAGAGGAACTTTTTCAGAGAACCCGGGGTTTTGTAAGGAGAGCAACATAATAGTTTTATTTCTTAATGAAACTGGCAGGGGCCGATGTCTCCTGGTTTTGTCTGGAGAAAACCATTAGATTTCCTCGTGAGATTTCAGAGTCTGAATAATCTTCAATTGTAGACAAAGGACACCCTGAGAACATATAACATCTGTTCATGCCAACATCTCCAAAGAAATCCTGAAAATATTCAGACCAACCACTATGTTTGTTGAACAAAGACCGTTTATTCCACCCCTTAGCTCTATCACTCTTCTGTGGTCCGTCTCTTGGGAACTCACCAGAAAGGTAGAAATAATGATCAAAAGGAATTAAGAAAAAGAATATCTGGTTAATTCATTTCTACAGGAGTAGAACCAGTAAAAATTATCCCACTTTGGGATGTACTGGTCATTAACAGGCCTAGCATGTGGTATTCTAACGTTTTAAGCAATGGTAGACTCAGGAAGCTTGCACACCTCGATTCGTATCAACTCCAGGGTTGATTGGCGTCCTCTCGTGCTGTCAAACATGGATTTGGGAAAGACGAAAGGGAGGGCCCAGGGAGGGTAGATTTTCATAGGTGGTGTTTTACAGAATTCAGGGAAAATCGACTTGCGCTCCTAGACTACAGAAATTCCAATGAGGACATTGATGTGAAAAGAAAAAAAAGTAATTTATATAAGAAATAACCTAATATAATGTTAGGCTTTTAGGTTCTGCTATGAAAATATCAGAAATAGGATTGGGAAGTCAGCAACCTAGAAAACACATAATCCACTTTTCAGACGCATGAATTATGAATGAGCCACTCTGAGCAGGTGTTCAGCTTGAGCAGTGCTGACACACGAAGTGGACCTGTGCTTTGGGCCAAGGGTGGTCTAGTAGCAACTTTCCAGAGCAAGAATAAGTGGCTGGTTTCTTAGGCTGAGACGGGTGGAAGAATAACGCAGACTCCATCCCTGGCTTTGATCTCTCAATAGCCCCTCATTGCAATTATACAAAATTAATCAAATCCCTGGACATAGAACCAAAAGACACATTCCAACTTGCTATGCAGATGTAAACTTTCCTCTCTCTGCACCAGCCAGAGTGCAAGCCGCAGAAATCTGAGCTATGATGGAACCATGCCAGGAGGGCACAGTCACTTGAAACAGAGCCCACGTTTGATTTAAGCTTAGAATGACAACTTTGGCAAGGGTGGGCGGTGGCTTTCCTGCATTTGAGCAGGAAAAGCCTAGATGCTGGGCATAAATTTCAAAGTTTTAATTATGCAGACTCCAAGAACAGAGTGGCTATTTGAATCCTATCGGAAAGTTCACTTGATTAATCTCCCCAAACTCATGCCATTCAGGTTTCATAATTATTTCACTTTTAAGTCTTTAGCTCTCACTTCCTCACAGTTGAATAAACTGCTTCCATAAGTAAAAGGCCAATAATCCTACTTTTTAATTAAGAAGATAGTGATGATGATTTTAGGAACAGTGAACATCACTCCATGGAAAGCACTTGCCATGAATTGATCATTCCCCCTTCCACCAGAACTTAGACCTCTGCCAAGCTGGGAGAGGGATACTAATTACACCCCCTCCTCTTTTGAGAATTTACAACCCACTTTAGAATCAAGAAATCAAGCGTGAAACATTCCGTAAAAATTCAAGCTCTTGTCTTCTGACGTAGAATATTAGTCTGAAAAATTAGGATCCATCAGAATCAAAATGGGTAATTATTTTAAATCTAGTCGATAAAAATGAGTATCTAATCTATCCTTCCTTCTTCCTTAGTTAAGCATCATTTCGCAGAGTTTTTTTTTTTTCTGAATAAGTATTATTCCCACATGTGGCTCATCATCCCAGACCTTCACCCTATCCCTGACTTTGAGTAAGAAGGGACCAATTCTTTTTGCTTCCGTTCGATTCATGTCATTTTTCCTCTCCTAATGTTTTCTTCCCCAGCTCTGTTTCCTCTGCCCTCTTTTCTTAGCTACCCACTTTAGGAAAATTTACTATGTCAAAATTCACTTTTATAATTAGCCAATAGTATAGATATTGGGTTTGCCAAAGAAGCATACAAACTAGAGCCTAAAGTCATTTTATCAACAGAATAAAAAGTGTAATAAATTAGAGAAAAAGTATAAGTTACAGGAAAGTCTAAGTTGTGATCATAGAAACAAGTTTATTATAAGGAGCTTTCACATTCCTATTCCCTCCTTTAATCCTCACAACCACCCAGTGAGACAGACAGATGCAGAATTATTATTCCACCTCACAGATGGAAACCAAGACTTGGGTTGCATAAAAGACTCGTCCCAGATAACATAGTTAATAAATTATTAAATGAGAAGAAAACTTTGAATTTGGAAATAACTTAAAATGTCCATTGACAAATAAATGAATATATGAGTACACGTGTATGTCCATATACATGGAAATATTCAGCTTTATAAAAGCCTACCATTCACAACAACAGGGGTGAAACTGGAGGACATTATGCTAAACAAAGCAAGCATGGCACAAAAAGAGAAATACACATGATCTCATATGTGTGGAATTCAAAACAGGCAAGTTCATAAAAGCAGAGAGTAGGATGGTGATTGCCAGGAGCTAGGGGAAGACGGAAATGGATTGATGTTTGTTGGTCAGCGCACAGAGTTTCAGTTCTGGAGATCTAGGGCACGGTATGGCGATGATAGTTAAAGATACTGGGTAGTGTGCTTGTCATTTGCTAAGCGGATAGACACACACACACCCAATCTTCCCAACACGCACACACACACACACACACAATGATAACTGTGCAGAGGTAATGAATGTGTTCATTAATTTGATTGTGGTAATCACTTTACAGTGTATACAGACATCAAAACATCATGTATGCATGAAATATATACAATTTTTGCGTGTCAGTGAAATCTTAATAAAGATTTTTAAATAATGATAATAATAAACAAGAAG
>PVKM010025026.1:0-20177 GCA_004027735.1 Carollia perspicillata
GCGAGCACCAGGAGCCCGAATTAGTGTTCCCCTTGAGGCTGACGGCTAACCCTCCACACTCTAGATGTCCCACTAAAAATGGCAACGTGCTTCGATCGCTTCCGTTCTGGGTCTAAAAGCATCACACATGATGTCATCATCATCCCGAGCCTTCCCGGTCTTCACCGGCTACGATGCGCACCTGCCCCCTGGCTCAGGTCGCTCTCGAAACCGCTTAGACCAAGTACATGTTGTCCAGAAGCAGGGCTTTCCGATCACGGGGCCTAATGAAGAGGATTCTACTCCTTGGGCCCACCTGCCAACTCACCGACACACCAGTAATTGCAAGGTTTTCGTGCACTGAACCCAGGGTGTGGCACAAAAGGAATTCACTATTTTCTGAATGAATGAGAGGGAAAAGGGAAGTCTATTGGGAATCATGGGTGGATTTCAAAAAAAGATATACTCTATTACTTTAATTGAGTCAAAACTAGTGCTAAATATGTATTAAGTGGTTAGACATTATACCTTTAATAGCAAGTTATATGCTTCTGGATCTTGTTGTATAAGAAAATTTATAGCTGTAGCAATAAAATCTCCTTTTCACTTCATTTTTAATTATCTCTTTTCCTTTCCAGATTTCAAAGGAAGTGTGCACGTGTCATAGAAGCTTAATTAAAGAGCTGAAATTAACGATGACTATTCGAACTTCTACAGTTGCCAGGTCTCCTTACATTTAATGTAACCGAAATAAGGCACGTCACAGTGAACTCCCGGTCCGTCTGAGAAAAAAGCGAACAATCGGCGAGCCTTTGAAGGACGTTCTCTGCAGGGAGCTCTTACTTTTCTTCTCATTATTTGAGCAAGATCTACATCTAGTGCGAAAGCAGCCCCTTGGATGCTAATAAACAAACTAACTTTGCTTTTGGAGGAATCGTGAATTTCAGCAGACAGAATTAACTGCGCCCCACAAAGGAGGCCCTTAAAAACCCCTTTCCATGTAAACGGCAGAGCCTCCGGTCCAGGGGGCAGGCTGCGGCCAAAGGACCTACAAGCCAAGCCTGACTCTGCTCCATGCGAGCTGTGGAAGGCTCCCAAGCCGCCGTGTCGACACCGGGTTCTTGGGAGGCCCGACGAGACAGATGCACGTGTGCAGTACTCAGTAAGCGCTCAATAAATGTTAGGAAGGCGCGGACTGTTTCTACAACTTACATCGAACATATCTGCAATCCACCAGCTCTTAAGTTCCTGTATGAAGTTGGCCTGAATACAATTCCTGAGACCCGCAAAACCACTGAAACGGCATCACCCACGTGGGCAGACCTACGAAACTGGCACCACGTGTAATCTTGCCGTGAGAACAATGTCGCTAGGTGACTCCGCTCGCGTTTGGCTCCAAGACATACAGAGCCCAAGGAGAAAGAGAAAAGGAAACGTAGAAAGACTTCAGAATGTCACAGCTTCAATGCTCAACAACAGCCAGCCATGAAGCCGGGGGACGACCCACCCCACTCTGGCAGGCGTGCCGACCACGCCGGGCTGAGCCCTGCACAGGGCTGGGCGGCTGCACAGATTAATGATTCACAGAGGAGGGATAAATAAATGCTGGCATCTTAGCATTTAAAAAAAAATCCTAGAAAAGAGACACAGCATCGTGTGGTGGCGAAGAACACCACGTACGAGAAGTCCAAAGACCCAGTTTTGCTTAACTCTGCCACTGCCTAGTCACTTGGTCCCTTAAACTCTTTGTGCTACAGTTCTCTCTTCGTCTGCCTTGTCTTCCTGACGTAGGTCACCAGAGGAATGAAGGACCTGGGTCCTCCTCCTTCCCACGGCCTCAAGGCTGAAACCCCGTGAAAGAGCTCCTCCCCGTACACACGCCCCAGGCATGAAGTACCGGGGATGCTGTGCTACTGTGCTACAGTCGGCACATGACTGTCAGAACACTGTGGCGAGTGACGTGGCGCACAGCAAAGAACAATGGGGTGTGCGAACTAGAGAAACCGAAGGTCCACGGGCTCAAAGGACAAGAGGGCGCTGTTACTCACGCTGAGTCTACCCCTGTGGGCCTTCACCCCTGTTCGACAGGGAGTCCAAACACCCACCTAGGACTTCGCCGGGAAGACGCAGCCAGCTCCGAAGGGGAGAACAGCTGCCGTTATAAATGGCTTTTATAAAGTGGGTGTAATAACAGCTCGTGGTTCCAGCACAGTCTCAAGGGGAAGACTTGCCGAACGAGAAGACAAACACAGCGGGCCATCTCCCTGAAAGGCCTTCGGGGCTTTGCCATCTTCGAATAGAACAGGTCTCTTTGGAGCGGTACAACACTCTGGGCCACGGCCTCCCGTTCTCCCTCTGCGGCCCGCAGGGGCCATCTCTCACCTGGGGAAGGCGGAGCCCAGGAACCGACAGGAAGGACTTTCTCCCTCAGTCCACGAACTGTCGTGGTGACCTTGAGAGCTTCCCTTAGCATCCGTTTTCCTTTTAAGAACTGTGCACACGCAGCCTTAGAACGTACAGTTACTAGTTTAATTAAATTCTATAAGACATTTTAAAAGGGCATATTGGTTCTGGGACTGTGTTTGGCTTTTTTCCTCTAGTATAACATGATTTTGCAGGTATTTCCATCATTAAGGGAGAAATAAAAAGGTGTTTGTGTTTTGTAAAGGTGAATTTTTTTTCCAAACAGACTCAGGCACGAAATATTTAAAAATTATAAAATATGGACAAGCTTTTATGAATGGAAAAAAAATTAAATCAGCTGAAACTATGTTAATTATCAATTATCCTAACAAAGGAGTATTTTATTTATTGGGGGTGCTTTTCAAGGTTGCTGAAAAGCACCTCAAAAATGTTTCCCAGAAAAGATTTTTTAAAGAAATCTTTCATATATATTGGCTTTTGGTGACATATTTGGTCCTAAATAAATAGGATTAATAAACCTCGTTTACTTTTTATAACTCCTGACCCCCAAAAGGGAAGACAAGGTGAACCAGCATTCCAGTTCTCCACATGACTCCTTCACTGTCAGACACAGACTGAACTTAACAAAAATATTACTCACAAAGGTTTATTCTCAACTTTTCATGACAATATAATTATGATCCTTTTTATCCCTTCAGGATCCAGACCTCCCACTGTAATAAAAAATAAAATCTAAACCTGTTTTAGAAATAGAGCTCTCATTTATGTTCTTTAAAATAGGTTCTCAAGCTTTGCCTGTTTCCAGTAAATGACAACTATGACTGAATCTCTTTCCTTCTGTGCTCTGAAAGTCGCACCCCTCGGGGATACATTTCCAGTCTGCAATTCCAAGAACAAAGCACTTTCCTTTATATTGTTAGTGGGGATGGTACTTGCCAGACTGAGAAGTTTGGCAGAGGAAAAAGGAGACCGAGAGGCAGAACGCATGGATTCTCAGCTGGTTTACACTTAAATGTGCACTTGACTTTTACCATCTATGGAATTCGGTGTTTGTCTCTGAAAGGGAAACAATTAGACCTGTCTTGCACGAGTACTGTAATGATAAAAAAGGCAGTAAACATGTAACTCCTTGGAAAAAGTGAAAAGTGCCTTTATATTCTGAGTACTGATACTGTTCGGAGAGCTGATGGGTCCTCATGTGCATCATGCACGATTCTCTTCGGCTGTTAGGACAGACAGAGCCCCTGCCCCCGTGGAACTTACATCCCAGTGAAGAAGGGAGGTGAAGGGTCACAAGAAGTGGGGGGCTTCTGTTTTGTATCACAGGACAGCCAGGAAAAGCTCCTCTGGTGTTCTGAGCAGAGACCTGCGTGAACTGAGACACAGCCAGCCGTGCAGGAGTCTGGGGGGGGAGCACCCTAGGCACAGAGGGGAACAAGTGCAAAGGCCTGGTGGGGGGGAGAAGAATGGAATGTTCCAGAAACTCGTGAGAAAAGAGTATGGCTAGAGCTCGGAGGATGAGAGGGAGAATGGTAGTAGACAGAATCAGAGAGTAGGGTTGCAGTCAACAGACCACGGAGGGCCTTAGAGACAATGGTAAGGACTTTGAACTTGAATTTAAGTGAGATGGAAAGCCACGGAGAGTTTGAGATGAGGAAGAAGTGATATGATTGACATATTTTTTTAAAAAATCACTCTGACCAACTGTATGGAACGCAGACTGTGCGTGTGCGTGTGTGTCCCCCCCCAACTCTTCTCTGTTTGCTCTTTGACAACAGGGGCCTCACTGTACATCCCGCCACACGCGTGTCTTCCTGCACCCCGGGGCCCATCCCCTGACCTGCAGCACTCTGGGACCCGACGCCGGCCCAGCCTTTGGACCTCCACGCAAATGCTGCCTCCCATGCAATGCTCCCTTCTACGGGAAATGGGTGCTCAGCTCTCCGTGCTGCTTTACACGCTCTTCCTTTGAAGCATTGATCTCAATGGCTGTCCCCGGGACACTCTGAGCTGCCTCAAGGAAGGACCAGGTCTTTCCAGTTTTTATTTTCTCAGACCCGATTATGACGCCTGCTGCTGGGTCCTCACCAAAGATCTGACTCCTTCATAAACAAGCAAATGGACATGCTCACAGACGGCAATCCTACCAAATTTTAAGACAAAGCATCAAAGCGTATTCCTCTGGTCATCTGTAATATCTCGAGATGGAAGGCACTAAGCCGACCGTCAGAAAACGCTAGCTCGCTTACGTGTGATTGTGTAGAGGCAGGAGCGAGCCAGGTCGCGAGGGAAAGGGACCTGAGCCCAGGGAACACCACGATGCATCTGTGGGGGTCGCAGCCCAGCTGACGCCCTGGAATCGGGGCACAGGTAGCCTGCTGGGGAGCTGCGGGCGAAAAGCCAGCGGGCCAGCGTGGACTGTGCGGCGTGGCCTCCAGGCAGCTCCAGGGTACGGCTGCTCACTCCGGCACCTGATGGCTAGAAGAAGGGTTGGTCTGACAGCATGGGGACCTTTGGGATGTGGCAACAGGGATCCGTGCAGATGTGACAAGAACCTAAACAACGAGAACAGAAATACACAGGGGGCACAGACTACAGGAGGGCTGTGGACGAGGTACTCACAGTGCCCGGTGTGGGGGCTGGGAGACCTCCCCGCTGCGGCTGGGCCAAGCAGAAGGAAGAAGGTTTCGGGGGAAACGATGATGATTTCCTGCGTGTGTGTGCCTGTACGTGTGTGTGCTCTCGTGGAGATGGGTGTGGAACAACCAGGTGCAGTTGTGAAGTTGTCTAATAAGGAAGAAACACATACAGTTCTAGAGCGCATTGGAGAATTCCGCTGTGGAACTGCATTGTGAAAATAAGGATTCCAGAGTGAACAATAATAGTTGGGGCCAAAAACTTAAATAGCAGCCAAGAAAGTGCAGAGGGCGAGAGGAGCAGAGAGCCAAGGGTGGGGTTATGAGGAACCCCGACAGGAGCCTGTAAAGCAAGGGGCAGGGTACCCAGGGAACTAGGCTGGGGGGGCAGCTCTGTGAGTCTAGGAATGTGGTTTACAAGGCTTGGTCCAACACTGCTGCTGCAGAGAGCTGGGAGGGGAACAAGGGAAGGCCAATGAAGTTGGCTTTAAGGACCTGGCTCAAAATTGACACACTTGCGAAGGCTCAAATGCCACTGGCCCAAGCTTGGTCTCGTGGATGCATTTAATGCAAGGGAGCCTGGGAGCTGTAGCCTGTCATTGGGCTGGTACGTACCTGCCCAGGCAAGACCTGGAGGATTCTAACACAGAAAGGAGGAAGGGGAGATAGATACTAACGGACACAATCAGATTTGCAGACTGGGTTAAGTACCTGGCTGATACCTACCTCACCAAAGCAAGGAGAGCTTTAGCCAGGAAAATAGAAAGAGAAAAAGAGGTATTCTGAGACCTAAAACTTCTAGTAAAGGGCAGGTGTGGGTGGGATGCTGGTGCAGAGGTGGCTTTGGTGCAGACGCAGCCGACACAAGGTGACGGATACAGGCTGGACCACGCTGAGTGACGCCCCTACCTCTGCCACGTACCCAGGCAGGTTTCTTACCTGCCTTCATCCCAACTTCACAGGGTCGCTGAGAGGCTAATGAGATTCAGTAAGTGTGATGGCAAGTACAGGATCTGGAATCGAGTAAGGACTCCAACTGGTACTCATTTCGTCTGTTTTCTTCCCAGTTTTAGAGGGCGGAAAAAGGCCAGGAGATGAAGAGAAGCTCGAGAAAGAAGGTGGCTGGATGGCAAAACCTTTGCCTGCTTTGCAGCCTCCCCTGCAACCCTGATGTCTGAGTGTGAAGGACAGCCGGGCTGCAGTGCCAGGGCGGGTCCGGGCCCGCCGTCCGGTCTGCAGAGGCAGCTGGAAGGCAGGGGACTCTGCCGAGGGTCACTCCGGAGCAGCCGGGACTCCAATACCAGCAGCCGCGGGCTGCTTGCACGGGCATGCAAGGAGAGAGTGATTAAAACACACTCTTTGACTAAAACAACAGCAACAAAAAGAAGCATGATTTTAAAGTTCAAGTAATATGTATAAGCAGCCTGCATCTGTTTCCCTAAGATGGAGTAAAAAGAAGGTTGTACCTGAAAACCAGCTGACAGCTCCACCCACTCACCAAAAAAAAAAAAAAAATCAGCGGCCTCAGATATTTCTTTTCTCAGGTTTTAATCCTTTGCTGCAAAATTTTTCACTCTTGGGTCTTATACAACTCCAGGGACTTGTCCTCTAGGCTGTTCACTTAATCGTTAGGCATAAGTTACCTGGCATGTCTAACAGAACAATCATTACCTGGAGCGGCCACCTGGAGGGACACACCTGTCTCTGCTCTCTCTGCTTCACAGCCTCTCCGATGCAGGAAAGATGCGGGTGTGTCTCCGAGCCGCCTTGCGCTGGGCCAGCAACAGTGAGTGTAGGCAAAAAAAATGCACTAGCATCGCAGGCGAAAAGGGGAGCTGGCCTGAGGAGAAACCTCTCTTGCTTAGTTTGCAAGTATTGAGTGTGAACAAATCACTAGTATTATTTTAGTCACAAATATATTTTTGTTAGTTTATTCAAGTGGAAGTATCTAAGGAAAAATATATATCTAACTTTAATTCTGGTCTAAAACTCAATGCCACTTCCTTCACTGTGAGAAGAAAGAGAAATGGTTAAAAAAAAAAAAACAAAAAAACCCGCTTCTGTGAAAGCTTTGATAAGGGATTTCTAATCAGACATCTGAAGCACCGTTTCTTTTCCTTTACCAAAAATTCCAGCTGAGGGGGAAAAAAATTGGAAACAAAAAGAGAAAGAATTTGCTAAATACAGGCCTTAATGTTTTGAAAACAAATGCACAAAAATAACATGAAATGAGCCGAACCTCAGGGCCCATGCATCAACATTAAAGTAACAGCAGAAGGAAAGTCAGAAAGAGCGTTGTCCAAACAGACATAATGTTGCAGAAAAGGGCTCCGATTTCATTTGCATACTTGGCATCCTTTTGCCTCTGAAATGAACCACTCTGCACGCTTTGTTTTGTAAGGCATCTCTCAGAAGCAACCTCTGTTGGTTTCATTCCCAATGTTTCATATTTGTGTTCCACTGCTCACTTTCCACTGTTTACTGAACAATTCACCATAATTCCATATTAATTACAGTTTTTGCAACAGAACCGTGTCACGGCACATGGCACTCTGTAACGGAACTCCCCCGTGGGAAGCACGTCAGATGCTAATCTCCCAGCTCCATGGTCTCCCACTGGGCTGCATTGCTAAGTGAAAACAGGGCCAACCACTACGGCTTCTACTCAGAATAGCAGATCTCAAGGTGGGGAACAGGTAGATTTTGCTTTAAAACTAAGAATTGTAACAGAGAATGGACAAAGCGCCTAGAAAATGAAGAGAAAGTTGCCAATATCAACTTCCGAAATCATCAGAAGCCCATGGATTCAGGTCGGGAAGGTGGCTGAGCCCAGCTGGTGCAAAGACCCTGAGCTGGGTGTCGGGAAGAAAGTTGCAGAGGTAACCCCGCGGCCAGCCAGCTCTGCAGAGTCAGAGGCCCCAGGTCCAACCTCGGCTCCACTGGTTACGTGACCGCAAGCAAGCTATGCAGCTTGTCAAAAGCTGTTTCTGGAACCATGAAAGACACCTACAATCAAGTTCATGTGCTTGTACGCACAAACACAAGCACTTGGTGTGCTGCTGGCACCCAGTAAGCTCGGGAAATGGAAGCTACCACCATCACCATCAAATGTCAGCTCCACGAGGTCAACGATTTCGTTTATTCTTGGTCACTGCTAAACCCAAGCAGTGCCTAGCTGTTAACAGACACTCAATAAATATTTGATAATTTGTTAAAATAAAACATCATACTTTTCACAATCAGGACCATTGCTGTCACCAAGTCCACAATTTTCCAACGCCTTCTCAAAATGGCATCTCATAGCCTCGCCAAGAGGCCGTGTTGTCCAGTTGAAAATGACTGTTGTTAAAAGAAAACCTATATTCTGTTGTTTTTCATTTTTCACACAGACAGCAACCCCTATAATCATTTTAAAAACTGAATCAACACATCTGCCTTGACATCTTTTCACTGCTTTTGAAGACATTATAGTTTTTAGTTTAATGTGTACGCAAACCAAATAAAGAATGCCCTGATATTTGTACTTCGTTCAAAGTTAAACAACCGTGTAACTAATGGATAATAAGTAACTGCCTTTACCTGTAATCTTTTTCTCAAAATATAAATGCTGTCAACGTGAACACGTCGAAGAAAACCCACGGCCAGAGGACCCGGTGTGCGGGATGCCGTGTGCCGTGGATTGCCGAAGGCAGAACACGTTACCTTGGCGGAATGCTCCATGGTGACCACCACTTTGGTTCTGGCACTAGACACGAGGTCCATGGCACCTCCCATTCCTTTCACCATCTTCCCCTGCAAGATGGAAACAGAAAATAAGAAGTAATTCTCCGTCTTTCACTTTTTTAGTATGTGGCAGAACAAAATCATATTGCAGGAATAAGCCACTAGAGTCATCGTTGCCTTCACTGAGAAAAAAGTCATGGGCCTTCACTGCTTAGTACTTGAAGGGTTACGACCTCACTATGCTGCCACTCTATTCTTCTGTGGGTAAAGGATAAGTTCAGGATAAATACTGTGATGTCATCTTTATTGCACGTGGCTAACATTAGCATAAGACAGTCAATCAGTAGATAAGAAAAGTCTTAAGAACCTTCACAGAATTCTGGACATTGGCATTACTATAAGAATATGAGATTGAAGTCCACATGCCCCGACTTCGATTCCTTTCATTTTAAACACACAGTCAACACATAATTGGCACCACTGAGCCTTCAATTATAGACCCTGTCTGCACACTCCCTTGGATTTTCTGCAGAGTACAATGCCTTTTGGCAGTAGCCCGAGGAACAAATGCAATGGTGTTTCCCTAGTCATGATTAATATTAAAGGTGGGTTCTAAAACTTGACATTTGTCTCGCTTTCAGAAAAACAAACGCAAACAAAAGGAGAAACAGATTCCCGTTCGGCAAAAACAGAAGGCAGGAGCAGAGCCCGGGACCCTCTCACCAGGCCCGCCCAACCTTCGCTCATCCGTCTGTGCCCTCGCTCACCACACAGGCGCCGACCACCCACAGGTGCCACACGTGGAACAATCCCCACATTCTGTTCCATTGTTTCAGGACAGAATTTTGAAAAGGCAAGTGTTTCCAGAGATGATGAGAGAAATTCTTACTCAAGTATACAGGGGGGAATGTCTTCTAACACTGAAACCTCCTTCGAATTTTATCTTTGAATGCAAGTCCTCATGTAGATTTGACAATGAACTCTGGCAGGGCTCTCCGCTCCTTTCCCGTGACTTCATAGCTAAAAATGGAGATTCGGCAAAGCACCCCCACCTGGGTTTAAAGCACAGTCTGGAATCCCCTGATCTCAGAAACATTTCAGAGGTCAGTGCAACTCAGCAGGAGCACGGACTAGACGCGCAGGACAGAGCGAGAACTCGGGTGTGTCTGCCGTCTGGAGCCTGCTGCGGCCTGAGACGGGCAGCCCCTGGCAAGGTGTGGGCGGCACAAAATGAGCCCGTCTCCAGGCGTGGGAGTGGGAAGTGAGGCAGAATATCTGTGTGCAAATGTGTAGTTTCATACTTCTGTAAGCCCTGCCTTCACCCCTGGTCAGTTGGCAATCTTACAAAGTTACGAGGCACCAGGTCGTAATATTACTGTGGACAATACTGATGTCTTATGGTATGAAATATGGGTAAGTTAGAAATGAAAGCAATAGATGTCTAGCATAAACTCCACGCTAAGGAGGTCTGAGATTTTGAAAGCATCGGAGGACACGAAAGCAAGGCCGCTGGAGATGCCTCGACGCGCTGCGGGCAGAGCACCCGCGGACAGGCTCCCGGGACAGGCTGGGAGGTGCACGCGCAAGGACAGTGAGGCAGCCACAACGCCCAGAAAACCGGGCCAATGTGTCCAAAGGCCTTGAATGAAGAAAAGAGCATCCCTCGAATGTGACCATGCCACAGGCACACTTGGTCCCCTGTGACACGCAACTAGAGGTAAGAGCTTATGACAGAAGCTCAGACTCTGTCCAGTCTAGGCGACTCTGAATTATGCATTTTCGGCCACTGTCAGTTGTCTAAGAAATAGCTACAGAGCGCCTACTGGGTACAGAGCACTGTGCCGGCAGGCGCACAGCGAGCTCTAAAACGGGGTGGGAGAGCCCACCTTTTGTTTCTGTTCAGAAGAACATTCCTGCTCGACTCACTGAAAGAACAGCCTTCCTTACTTAAAGACTCCGGGGGTCTGATGTCTCACCCTCAAAGCATGTGCTACAAATGTCAAAACACTATTTCCACACTTAAATACTTGTCTCCAGGAGTGAAAACCATACAAGACTAGACGCAGAACACCAGAGGTCTATTCTACCAACCCACCGGGTAACGTTGGCAAAACATCAAATCTCTCTGAATTTCAGTTCATTGCCCAGAAACCAGGAATAAGAATATATGCCCTGTCATAGAGCTGTTGTGAGGGGTACATGAGGTAATGTGTAGAAAATTGTGTAGTAAATAAAGTTTATAAATTTGTTGACACGAGTCTTTATCAGTCAACTTAGTTTACTGAACATGTAGTATGAACCTCTCCGTGTACTAGGTGCTCAAGTTTGAGATTATCACACTAGGCTTCTCTGCCTCATAAACCTTACTGTCTGAGGGAGGCAAAGTATCCATGAGAAATTCAAGAGACTTAGATCAACTTTCCTTCTCTAAAGAAGCACCCCCTACCTCTCCCTCACCCCCAAGGTAGAGAGAGCTAAGTGCCTTTTCCCTGGGTCCTTCTGCTGTTTAGTATGTGATTCTACTACGGTAAATTTCAATTCTTTTCTTTTCTTTTCTTTTCTTTTCCTTCCCTTCCCTCCCTCTCTCCCTTCCTTCTTTCCCTCCCTCCCTCCCTTCCTTTCTTTTTTCTTATCTTTTCTTTTCATTACAAGTACTTGGATACGTGAGTGGGCAAACAGACTAAACTGACATAGAAATGTTCAAGGCCTGACAGAGAACAGGAAGTACAGAAGAAAGAGGCTTGGAGGACTTCCCAGAGGGGGTGTTTCACAAAGGAGGTCTACCGACGGGGAAGAGAACAGCAGTGTCTGCTGAGAGAGAGCTTTTCTAGCACGTTAGCAGGGAAGCATTCAAATATTTGATTTTTCTATTATTTTCAGAACGATCACTGATTAGAAAAAGAAAATAAAATACCTCCCTTCATTTTGATTCCCAAATGATTTCTGAAAGAGAATCAACGACTGAAGGGAAACAGTTCGTTCTATACCAGCAGGGAAAAAGCATTATTATGACATACTCTCTGTATGAACAACTATATGCCAACAAATTGGACAATCAGGAAAAAATGGATAAATTCCTAGAAACATTCGATCTTTCAAAATGGATCAAGATGGGAAAAAGCCTAAACGGACCACGTACAACGAATGAAATTGAAGTGATAATCAAAAAACTTCCAACAAACAAAAGTCCCAGACCAGATGGCTTCACAGGTGAATTTTACCAAACATCCAAAAGAACTAACACCTCTCCTTCCCTAACTATTCCAAAAAATTCAAAAGGAGGGAAGATTCTCAAGCTCATTGTACAAGGCCAGCATTATCCTAATCCCAAAGCCAAATAAAGAGACTATAAAGTAAAAAAATTATAAGCCAATATCCCTTAATGAACATAGATGCTAAAATCATCAATAAAATATAAGCAAACCAAATCCAGCAACACACTGAAAAGATTATACACCATGATCAAGGGGGTTTTATTCCTGGGATGCAAGGCTGGTACGATATCTGCAAATCAATTAACATGATGAACCACCTAGACAAAATGAAGGATGAAAATCATATGATCATACCAATAGATGCAGAAAATGCTTTTGACAAAATCCAACAATGATTTATTGATAAAACCTCTCAGCAAAATGGAAATAAGAGGAAGTGTATCCCAACATAATAAAAGCCATATATGACAAACCCATAGTCAACATTACACTCAATGGGGAAAAACTAAAACTATTTCCCTTAATACCAGGAACAAGACAGGGATGTCCACCTTCACCACTCTTATTCAACATAGCACTGGAAGTAGTAGCCACAGCAATCAGACAAGAAGAAGAAATAAAAGGCATCCAAACTAGAAAGAAAAAAGTGAAACTGTCATCATTTGCAGGTGACATGATACTATATATAAAGAACCATAAAGATTCCACTAAAAAACTACCAGAACTTCTAAATAAATTCAGTAAATTAGCGGCACACAAAATAAAAATCCAGGAATCAGCTGCATTTTTATACACCAATAATGAACGATCAGAAAGAGAAACTAAGAAAACAATCCTACTTACAACTGCATAAAAAAATACATGGGGAAAAATTTAACCAAGGAGGTAAAAGGCCTATAATCAAAAAATTACAATATAACAAAGACAGAAACTGAAGAAGATACAAATAAATGGAAGCATATGCAGTGCTTATGCATAGGAAGAATTAACACTGTTAAAATGTCCATATTACCCAAAGCAATTTATAGATTCAACACAGTCCCTATAAAAACACCAATGACATATTTCACAGAACTAGAATAAATAAACCAACAATTTATATGGAACCACAAAAGACTGTGAATAGCCACTGCAATCTTGAGTAAGAAGAACAAAGTTAGAGGAATCATGATATCAAACTATACTACAAAGCCATAGTAATCAAAACAGCATGGTAGTGGCATAAAAACAGGCATATAGATCAATGGAACAGAATGGAGAGCCCAGAAATAAACCCACACCTTCATAGACAATTAATATTTGACAAAGGAGGCAAGAACATACAATGAGGTAAAGATAGGATATTCAATAAATGGTGTTGGAAAAACTGGATACTTGCAAAAAAATGAAACTAGACCATCTCCTTACAGCATATAGAGTTTACAGTTTATTCTTATAGAAGAATAAACTCAAAATTAATTAAAAACTTAATTGTAAGACTCACTACCATAAAAATCTTATAAGAAAACATAGGCAGTAAAATCTCAGACATTTCTTGCAGCAATATTTTTTCTGATATATCTTCTTAAACAAGGGAAACAAAAGAAAAAATAAACAAATGGGCCTATATTAAACTAAAAAACTCTTTGCACGGCACAGGAATCCATCAACAAAACAAAAAGACAATCCACTGAATGGGAGAACATATTTACCAGTGATACATCTAAGCAGCTAACATCCTAATAAGAACTTATACAACTCAACAGCAAAAAAAAAAAAAAAAAGGAAAATCCAATTAGAAAATGAGCAAAGAATAACAATTAAAATAAAAAAATAATTAGCAAAAAATAATAAAATAAAATAAATAAAACAAAATAAAATAAAATAAAATAAAAAAGAAAATGAGCAAAGGACCTAAACAGACAATTCTCCAAGAGGACATAGAGATGACCAATAGGCATATGAGAAGATGCTCAATATCACTAATCATGAGAGAAATGCAAATTCAAACCACAATGAGATATCACCTCACACCTATCAGAATGGCCATCATCAATAAACCAACAAGTGCTAGCGATGATGTGGAGAAAAGGGAAGCCTCATGCACTGCAAAGGTGAAGGGATTGAGAAGTACAGCTCGGTAGTTACAAAATAGTTATGAGGGTGTAAAATACAGCATAGGAAATACAGTCAATAATATTGTAATAACTATGTGTGGTGCCAGTCGGGTTCTCGAAATATCAGGGGAACACTCTGTAAAGTATATGGTTGTCTAACCACTATGCTGTACACCTGAACTAATACAAAATAATATTAAAAATAAACTGTAATTAAAAATACTTCCAAAATTTTTTTAAATAAAAAAAGACAAACTCTCCAATACAAGAGGGATATTCATCGTGGTCCCAACTACTTGCATTCCCAGGTGCCTACTGCGGTTAGGGTTGGCCGTGCACCTGCAGGCAACGGAGGAAAACAAGGCAGTACCTGTGATTTCTAGGACCTAGCCCATAAAATCTCCTCTCAGGCAATCCTCATTCTTTCCTGCTTTCTGCAGTCTGGACACGTCATCTTGGGAAACAGGTGAGCTTCCCTCAGTCTCAGTCCTCGATGAGCATGAAGCAGATCTCACTCACTCAGAACCACAGGGCACTGGTCAACACGGGTGGGCAAAAACAAACAGGGTGCTAAGCCAACAAAACTAAGCGCCTTATTTCAATGTTACAGCAGCCACATGAGATGATATGGTTCCCAAATGGGTTCTGTGGATCCAGGGTGAGAATTCGGTGTGGAATTAAAACCGAACGCTACCTCTACACAAGAGAACGGGGCCCTGAGCAGGCCTCTACAGGTGGATACACGCCAGATACTGGGCCGCTGAGACTCTCCTCCCTGCAAAGGTTCAAGTGCGCTGCTTGGCACTTACACAGGTGAGGTACCAACCTCACCTCCACCTCCATTTCCCCTCCCCAAATCCAACTTCCTATTTCAACATGCAAAACAAAAAAGCTGATAAAACAGGGAGGCGAAGGAGCTAACAGTATACCTAAAAATAAATTACAAGAGGGAAAGTGATACTTGGAGAAAAATAGGCCTATAATGAAGAGATTCGGGGCATGATTGAAGCTCTGGACCAGAGTGTGACAAAGTGTGGCTTTCTTTAAAATCTCATCAGCAAACATACATTTCTTGAATGGTGCAGCCTCCACTCTGAAATGTGTTCTGCCCAGAATAATGGAGAGCTGATTGCTGGATACTCATTTCATAGCCAGCTCATCTTTTTGCAGTTAAGGACTGACCCCGATACCAAGTATAGAAAGAATACTGCAAAAACCCCAAAAGAGCTAGAAATGCTGTTTGCTCTATTATAATAGTTACACATCTTTTCTAAAAAAAAAAATACTAACTCAAGTATTATCCTCAACTCATAAATATTTATTCAGGGTTTATTATAAACCAGGTACCAAGAGAAGATGAATATGATTATCTACATTTTTCTAGAAAATAGAAACTTAGATCATTGTTTTAAATATATTCTGCTTAATTTGAGCCTATTTCCTAATACCAGAATTTTAAAGAAAAGAAACTCTGTTGACAATGCAATAACATTGAAAAACCTCAATGCATCGAAGTATAAATATTAAATTGCACTCCGAAAGAAATAGCAATTTAAGTTCTGAATATGACTTTTGGTGATATTTTAAGGTTTTGATACATTTGAACATTTCTGTGAAGTGCTGCTCAAAATAAAATATAAAACATACAAAAAATTATTCTTGCCATCACCTTTATCACTGGTGTACAAATTACAATGCCTCATATGAAATTTTTTTTACTTGTAAATATTCTGGTCTTAAGGGAGAAACAACTTATAATATATAGAAACAATTTTTAAAGCATTTTAAACTAATATTAGGCACCTCACTAGACATGTGAGTCAATGCAAGTGTAAGGGAAGGACAGCCATGCAGCCATCTGTTAATGAAAACAGGGCTGCTCACAGCTACACAGCAGAGCAGTTAACACCCATCTCAGTCCGAATGTGAGCCTCCTGATTTCCGTCTGGCTTCCCCATTATTAAAAAAGGCTCTAGGAGAGAAAGGGGCCTCTACACAGGTTCCCGGCTACAGTGCAGGAGAGGGAAACTAAGGACGTAACATTTGTTTAAACACACACAGGTTAGAGTTGCCTTCACGAGGGAAAAGAAAAGATGCCCAATTTGCCTTAGTTGAGCAAAGTTGGAGCAAAGTTACAGCTGACTATTTCTTTTCTCTATGCTCTCTCTACTTTTTGTATGCATAACCAAGAAAATGGCAACTATTCTTTCAAAGAGTCAGTGTATTTGCCAGGAGACGTGAACTGATCACATAAACAATATGGAACTAGAAGCATAATTACAGTCTACTGGTAGGTAAGTCAACAAAATTGCTTATAACGAGTATCAGTTATCAATCATAATGAGGGCTAAAAAGGTGTCAAAAAAGCAGTACTTGGGTGAACTCAGAATTTTACTTAAGTTCTGTTATGTCCCTGTTCTCTGGGGGCCCTTGTTTCATCAATGACACGCTCCCTTGGGCCCCCCTCTTAGCTTCTCTGGTCATTTCTCAGCTCACTGAAATCTCATTCCGCCCTGCCCGGGCCCTGGCAGTGAGGACTACTCACCCGGGTCTCCCATATTCAATGAGCAGATTCGGCAGACACTGTGTGAGTCCTCCTACTACACTCTGCACCGTTTTTCACCGACTCCTTGAGGCTGCGCGCTCCTGAGCTTCCGTGGTACAGTGGCTCCTACGTTGACACTTTCAGCGCCTCCCTAGCACCCGTTGTCCAACCGCCTTCGTGTGCCGCCAACTTAAAAGCTCTGTCCTCGGCCTCCTGCCCTTGCCTCTACTTGTTCCCAGAGCATAACCGCTCTCAGGGCATAAACTTGCCGTCTCTGATGATGCCTAAAGCCACGTTCCCAAATCAGATCTCTGCTCCAAGTTTCAGGTATCAATATCCAAAAGTTTCCCAGCCACCCCTGCGGCGCAGTCTGTTAGCTGCTCCCCCAAACCGCACCTTCTTGCTCGCGGGCACACAGCGAAGCTGTTTTCCAGCTTTCCTTGAAGTTGGGGCTAGCCACAGGAGTAAGTCCTGGCCGATGGGAAGTGAGTGAACGTGACGAAGAGTAGAGCCGGACCATAAAACTCTCCAAGACCAATGCTCCTTGTCCCTCGCTTTTCTGCAAACCCCATGCTGACAAAGGTAGAGCCACGGAATGGAAGGAGGGTCGGTCTGCCCGAAGGAGGACTGCTGGCCACACGGGGATACGCGTTCAGTTCCATGCCAGTGAGAAAGGAAGACTTCTATTATACTATGTTCCTTATTGCATGGCTCGGCTCAGTGTGGTCCAAATCAAATTAGGCGTCTTTTTTAAGGCAAATCTCATCACTAATCTCCTATCTCACTTGGTGGCCAACCACCCACCCCAAGTTCCAAATCAGAAGCTTCCGTGTCTCCTGCCTCTCTGTTGCTATCTATGTGCAATCAGGCATTCAAGTACAAAGAACCCCAATCTTCCCAGTATTCTTGAACCTGACCTTTTCTCGCCCTAGCTAAGAGCCTTATGATTTCTCCCCAGAGGGCTGGTCACAACATCCCTACCAGGGAACCTCTGTCCAGCCATCTCCTTCCCAAATCCTTCCAACCCACAGCCATGAAAATAATGTCTGTAAAATGAGCATGTGCCATCACTCCTCTGCCTAAAACCTTTCCCTAGTTCCCCCGTGTTTCAGGGAAAAGTCCAAGCACCTCAGCCTGGCATCCGGGCTCACAAGAACCTGGCCTCAACCCTGACTCCCCGGTCCTCCCATTCCTGTGCCCGAGCAGCGAGTGGCTGGTACACAGCAACTCGCTACATGGTGAAGCCTGCCCACCCTCCTGCTATCGAGTGTACTCCAGCTTGTCCTTTAGGAATCAAATCAGGACCACTTTTCCCAGAGAAAGTTCGTGTGCTTCTGTACCATCCCACCAACAAGATGAGGTTAGCCACCTCTTCCAGCTACTCTCACGGCATCTTTGCTTATCACCATTTTGGAATTCACCCCATGACCTCCGTTAAGATCAGGGCTGATGGACCACTAGCAGGGGTTGGCACGGCCACACAGTGGTTTTAACTGAAATTCTTCCTGCTGAGAGGCACCCTGTCCCCTCTCTAACCAACCTCCCCCACTGCCATCATCCCGACTGAAAACACAGCCAGCGGCCTGCAAGGCCCTGTCCTGCTACGGCCACCATCGTTCTGACTGATCACATCCATTCTGACTCACCCGTACCTGAGCACTGAAGAGAGCAATGAACTTCAAATAGAGAAAGTGACTTCTGTTCCTAGCTATTGGTGCTGATTCTCGCCTCTGTAAAAGTATAAACACGACTCAATACTGTCTTGCTACTTGGCTTATGAAACCACAGCACTCCAAGTAAAGAAAAAATCCCAATGTACATAGCACTGATTACAGGTCATTAACCCTACCTTTGTAAAGGAAAATAATGAGCATTTTTTAAGTTAGTGGTTAGAAATACGAAACTTTCAGGTTTTCTTTTGCTAAGGTACAGTCAGTGTGTGACTGAGTTTCTTTGTGTTTGTAAATGAGGCCCTTTGGAGAGGTTACTTTCTTTGTAGAGGGTCACGCTAACAACCCGATTCTCGATCTGCTGCATCAGTAAAACTCTGCGCTATTCTCAGCTCTGTTCCGAAACTAGAGCTTCGGTTTTCACAGAGACTATTCACAATTCCACAGAGATGAAATCACGGCTCGAACAGCCTGGCTCTGTGGGCTCACCGTGCGTTACGGGCCTCCCACAGACATCGAGCAAGCTCTCCAGGACGCTAACAAGTTTTTTTTTTAAACTTAAAATGATTAAGCATTATTATACAATAAACACGTTATTTAACTGAATTCATTAAATACAACTAAGCGCTAGAACTTCTGGTCCTGCGCATTATCCAGGAACAGAGTAAGGATTATATTTTAAAATCCAAGGATAAGTTATTTTCTGCATGGGTAACCTCACCCTTCCTGAGAGGGTCACTGAGAGAAATGCATGAGAACTAGAGGAACTGCCCATGCGTGACCGTGCATGTGGGACCTAGCACACAGGGGTTTTCAGACTGCTGGCTCGAACTAATGTTCTCGCAGTGGGACAACAGACCTCACCTACTATCACAAAGCCTTTTTTTAAGGCTTATATTATTTTTAGGAGATCCCTAGGTAATCACAACAAAATGACAGCTAAATACGAATGGAAAGGTAACAACCATTTTTACGCGTCTCTATCAACCAACACATACCAATCCTCTCCACAGCTCACACGGAATACGAAATTCTGACTGCTTTTTGTGCAAACAGGCAAGAGTCAATGTCGGGAATTCTACTCTCTGACTCCTCACGGGGGTTTGGGTTGGTGGGGACGGAGGGGAGGACGTGAGGACTGGAACCCCGGGCAGGACGGAGCTTGCGCCGCTGCCCCCCGCTGTCCGCAGAGCTCTAAAGAGCACATTACGGGATCACTGTGATTGCACAGCCCTGACAGCTGGATGGCATGTTCAGGGAGGGACGCAGTGACTGAGAGAGCGTTATCAAGGAATACATGGAAATCATTGCCGGTGTTTTTATCCACAGTACAAGAGAACAAAAGATAATGTAGAAGATAAAAGTAAAAAAAAAAAAAAACTGACTTAACAACTGTGAAAGAGTGAAAGCCAGGTCTCCCAGACGTAGGGCCCTACAGAGCAAGTGCTGGAGGCGCAGGGACAGGGATTGTGACTCTACACTGAGTTAACAAGTGCTGTGCTTGCTCCCAAGCCATCCCCTGTAGGGGCCCCACGGCCATAAGGGGTCAAGGAGAGGGTTTCTCACCGCGGGAGTGGGGATAGAGACCTGGTTTCTGGCCTCAGGTCGTTTTGGGCTCTGACCACTTCCCGACCTTTGGATATCTGGTTGTTCCCATGCGCAAAAAGAAAACATGGCCTTCTTGGCAGGTGCAAGGAAGTATGTGTTATGAGAACCTTGTCCTGTGGGAATTTGTAAGCTTTATCTCAAGGACATGACTGTTATACGCCCTGCAACTCTTGAGGCGCTGTGTTTAAAAGCTTTAGTCTCCTTCAATAAACTCGCCATTACCAACAGAGTCTTGGCCCTCTCCATCATTCAATCCTTCACCCTGACTTACGACCCTCTGC